>DWQL01000009.1:0-37452 GCA_018231265.1 Noctuana haematospila | reverse complement strand
GAACAGGAATAAAACCACAATCAAAAGCAAAATTTCGAAAGAAGGTGCAAGAATTATGGCTAAAATGGACAGATGAAGCAGATAGCTGTGGAATAAGTGATTTTTATGGATTACAAGCTTTAGTGTGCAGAAGTATGATAGAGGGAGGAGAATGTTTTGTAAGATTAAGAACGAGAAAGCTGGAAGATAGATTTTCTGTACCATTACAACTGCAAGTATTGGAATCAGAGCATTTAGACAACAAAAGCAATCAGACTCTTGCGAACGGCAATATTATTCGTAGTGGTATTGAATTTAACCGACTTGGTCAAAGAGAAGCATACTACCTATTTAAAGAGCACCCTGGTGAAAGTACGTTTGGAGAATCAGTTAGAGTACCGGCAAATGATGTTTTACATATCTATAAACCTTTAAGACCTGGGCAAATTAGAGGAGAGCCATGGCTTTCGAGTATACTGCTAAAGCTCTATGAACTTGATCAATACGATGATGCAGAGCTGGTGAGAAAGAAAACAGCAGCAATGTTTGCTGGATTTATTACGAGACTCGATCCAGAAGCAAATATCATGGGAGAAGGTGAAAGTAATGAGCAAGGAATAGCGCTATCTGGACTGGAACCTGGAACAATGCAGCTTTTAGACCCAGGTGAGGACATAAAATTTTCAGAACCATCTGATGTTGGAGGAAGTTATGAAGCATTCATGAGACAGCAACTGAGGGCAATAGCAATAGGCACAGGAATAACATATGAGCAACTAACAGGAGATTTAACCGGTGTTAATTATTCATCAATCAGAGCAGGATTAATAGAGTTTCGTCGTAGATGCGCTATGCTGCAACACAACATTATAGTATTTCAGTTTTGCAGGCCAGTATGGAGTAGATGGCTAGAACTTGCCACTTTATCTGGAGAGCTTTCTACAACAGATAATCAAGTATTTAAAGATGTAAAATGGATACCACAGGGATTTGATTGGGTGGATCCACTGAAAGATCAGCAAGCACAGCAAATGGCAGTAAGAAATGGCTTCAAAAGTCGAGCAGAAGTAGTATCAGAAATGGGTTACGATGTTGAAGAAATTGACCAAGAAATAGCAGAGGATCAAAGACGTGCAAGCGAACTGGGCTTAAGTTTTGATTCTGAGGTTACTGCAAATCAAGAGGTGATATGAAACAACAATGGCTAAACAGATGTGTAATGGTAGAACCAAGGAGTTTTGAGTTACTGTCACTACAAACAGGAAAGCAGCCTATCTTTAAAAATATAAAACATGCAGTAAGAAATAGTGAAAGAGGAATAATACCGATACATGGCATTTTAACTAAAAAACCAGGTGCATTTGATGAAGTGCTCGGAATGACATCATATGAGCAAATAGAAGAACAAATTACACAAGCATTAGCAGATAGTAGTATAGAGAGAATTATACTGGAAATAGACAGCCCAGGAGGAGAAGTAAATGGTATTTTTGACCTTGCTGATTTTATCTACAGTGCAAGAGGAAAAAAGAGGATAATAGCGATAGCAAATGATGATGCATATTCTGCTGCGTATGCAATTGCTTCGAGTAGCGAAAAGGTATTCGTGAGCAGAACTTCAGGAGTAGGAAGTATAGGAGTAATAGCAAGTCATATAGATCAAAGTGGATTTGATGAAAAACAGGGAGTAAAATATACAACTGTTTTTGCGGGAAGTAGAAAGAATGATTTAAATCCACATAAACCGATAACATCAGAAAGTGTGGAAAGCTTACAAAAAGAAGTAGACCGACTATATGAAATGTTTGTGCAGCTAATAGCAAGGAACAGAGGTCTTTCAATTGAAAAGATTCGATCGACAGAAGCAGGGCTATATTTTGGGGAGAAAGCAGTAGAAATAGGTCTTGCAGATGAAATAATGACATATTCTGAATTTATTAATAATTATAAAAGTAGGAGTTTTAGTATGACAAAAATAAATACTAATGAGTTAGTTGAGGAAGGTTATGAGAACTGTCGTAGAGAAATTTTAGAGATAGTACGATTATGTAATGTATCACGAATGCCAGAAAAGGTGAAAGAATTTATAGAGCAAGGCGTAAGTATTGAGCAAGCTCGGGAAGTTTTAATGGAATTACTTGCAGAGAGAACGAAAAAGACAGAGATACTGAGTGCAATACCACAGAATTCAGGAGAAGAGTTGATGATGCAGGTAGCAAGGACTAGAGCGCAATCAAGTATTTAAGTTTTTTTATAGCCGCCGCGTACAAACATGGCGGTAAAACTAAAGGGGAAAAAAGGAGAAAAGAAAATATGACATGTATAACTGAACAAAATAATCTTGGTGACCTATTAAAGTATGAGGCATCAAGTCTATATTCAAGAGACCAAATAACTGTAGCGAAAGGTCAAAATATTAAACTTGGTACAATAGTTGCCAAGAAAACAGATGATGGTTTTATTAGAGTGCTGAACCCCACTGGAACAGACGGCACACAAACAGCAGTAGGAGTAATTACAACCGATATACATAGCAAAGATTCTGATATGAAAGGAGTAATTATTACTCGCAGTGCAATGCTAGCAGATCATGCAGTTGTGTGGCCAGCAAATATAACTGAAGAACAGAAAACAGCAGCAATAAAGCAACTTGAAGCTCGAGGGATCATCATCCGTAAGGGAGTTTAACTTAAATTAATAAGGAGGAAAAAGAATGCAAAATCCATTTACAAATTCAGCATTTAGTATGACGGCACTAACTAATGCGATGAATATATTGCCAATAAACTATGGACGTGTTGAAAATTTAAATTTGTTTCCAAGTAGATCAGTAAGATTTAGACATATCACCATAGAAGAGCAAAATGGAGTATTAAGTTTACTACCAACGCAGTTACCCGGAGCACCAGGAGCAGTAGGAAAAAGAGGAAAAAGAAAGGTAAGAACATTTACGATTCCACATATTCCACATGATGATGTAGTGCTGCCAGAAGAAGTACAAGGAATAAGGGCATTTGGATCAGAAAGTGAACTGAAAGCGCTGGCAGACGTAATAACTGACCATTTACAGCTAATGAGAAACAAACATGCAATAACGTTGGAGCATTTACGTATGGGAGCGCTGAAAGGAATAATTTTAGATGCTGACGGGTCAGAATTGTTAAATCTGTACAACTAATTTGAAATCACACCAAAAGTAGTAAATTTTGCCCTAGGAACTGCAACAACTTATGTAAAGCGTAAGTGTCTGGAAGTACTCCGGCATATAGAAGATAACCTAAGTGGTGAATATATGACAGGAATTCATGCCTTGGTAAGCCCTGAGTTTTTCGATGCACTTACTTCACATACTAAAGTGAAAGAAGCATATGAAAGATGGCAAGAAGGAGCAGCACTTCGAAATGATATGAGAGCAGGATTTACATTCTGTGGCATAACGTTTGAGGAATACAGAGGGCAAGCAACAGGTCCCGAAGGGAATGTGAGAAGATTTATAGAAAGAGATACAGGACATTGTTTTCCACTTGGAACAGCGAGCACATTTACAACATATTTTGCACCAGCAGATTTTAACGAGACGGTAAATACACTAGGAAAATCACTTTATGCAAAACAAGAGCCAAGGAGGTTTGATAGAGGAACTGATTTACATACACAATCGAATCCATTGCCAATGTGCCATAGACCTGGGGTATTAGTAAAAGTCGCTGCAACATAACAATACTGGTAGAGCGACTATAAAGTAGTGAGGTATTGAACTGCTCTACCAATATTTTCCTCTTAGCATATTTATAACCTCTAATACATAAAGTAGAAAAATGCAAGAAAATATTAAGAGATTATTGAAAGATTGTTTTGCCCATTTGGGGGAGTTAGCTTTGTATAAATCAAAGGATAAGTCATATATGGTACAGGTACTAAAGCAACAGCCAGATAAATTTCATGAAGTTGGTGATGGAAAGTTTGTGGGAAAGATGCTTTTTCTTGAGGTAAGCGTTTTTGATGTACTGAGGCCAATGGTGGGAGATATTTTTGTTATTGATGGTTGTAAATATAAAGTATATTCTCCACCGCTGCGAGATAATTCAGGAATGATTTGGAATATAGAGTGTACAGTATTTGATGTTTAGTATTTTAGTTGACGACAATATTAATAAGGTTATTCAAAATGTTGAAGCCAGCAAAGTCAAAGTGGAATTGGCAGCAGTAAGAGCACTAAACAAAACAGCATTATGGTTAAAATTGGAGGCTATTCAAGAAATTAGTCAAGAAAAGCAAATTAGCCTGAAAGTAATTAGAAAGAGATTAAGAATCATCGAGGCAAGGAGAAGCGCTTTGAAAGTTTTAATTAGGGCATATCTATATAATGTGAGAATGAGAAATATAAAACAAGCAAAAGCAGCATTTAATGATGGATTTATGGCAACGATGCCAAGAGGTTACCGTGGTATTTTTAAACGTGTAGGAAGAACAGCACTACCGATACAGGAGGTTAAACTACCACTTGAACCTGAGGCTTCAAGGATAATAGAAAATCTTGTTAATTATGAAGTTGAAAGGATATTTGAAAAATATTTTACACATGAGTTATTTTATGACGGCATTTTGGACTAATTTACATGAGGCAATTTGTAATACGCTAAAGGCAGAGATACCAGCAATTCAAACTTGTGAGGTTTATCCAGCAATCAGGAAAGAATTGATAGCACCAGCAGTATTTATAGAACTTAGCGAGTTTGAAAAAGGACATGATCCTGGAACAGAAGAATTAGCGCTGAGGGTAAGATTTGAGGCACGAATAGTGATTGATAGCACAATAGAAAATGCCCCTATTATTGTCAGATCATTAGCGTCAGAAGTAGCAAGAGTGGTAAATAAAAACACTTGGAAAGTGGAAAAGATTTCACCAGGAGAGTTTATCTCAGGAGGAAAAGATGGCTTTAGACCAGAGCTCGATGCATATTTAGTATGGATGGTAGCGTGGGTGCATGAATTACATCTTGGTCATTCAGTATGGGCAGAGAATAGTATTCCGCCGAGCACTGTTTACATTGGGTTTACACCTGATATTGGAGTTGCTAATGAGCATAAATATGTAAAGGTTGGCAAAAATAATGAATAGTTTTGAGAATGCAGAGTTATCAAGAAAATTGGATAATCTGATTAGACTTGGCACAGTAGAAGAAGTGAACTGTGGCATGGCTAAGGTACGTGTAAAAATGATAGGTAATATATTAACAGACTGGTTACCATGGGTAACAACAAGAGCTGGAGAGGATAGAAGTTGGTCTGCACCAAGTATTGGAGAACAGGTGATAATACTTTCGCCATCTGGTGAAATTGCTAAGGGAATTGTTCTACCAGCAATTTACTATGAAAAATATCCACCACCAGATGGAAATAAGGAAGAAGTAAGTGGTTTTGTTTTTAAGGATGGAACAATTATTTACTATGACCGCAATGACTATAAGTTTACAGTTTCTGTCAAAGAAGAAGGAACTCTTGTTTTTGCAGTGAAAGAAACGCAAATGGAAGTAACTAGTAAGGAAGTTATTTTAAAAACGGGAAAATCAAGTTCAAATATAACTGATGAAAAGATTGTCTTACAGGTTGGGAACTCAAGTCTAGAGATTACTGAGAGTGGCATTAAGTTAAATGCGAAAAAAATAGATTTAAACTAGCCGGAGAAAAATGTTAGAGCTAATAATGATAAGGGTATTATGATTGGTGATATTGAGTATACCTCTCAAACATCAGAATTAAGTGGATATGAATCAGGATGTGAAGATGAGTCAAGAAGAGAGGAGGAAACAAGAGGTTCATTGTTAGGGCAAAAACGACTTTCAGAATCAGACAAAGATTTAAGTTTGGCAAAACAGGGAAAAGTTGTTCGTTTTGGTGATATGTGTAACCAACATGGAGATTATTTACAAAGCCCTGGCATAGGAGGAAGCAGTAATGTGTTTGTAAATGGTAGGCCTGTGCATCGTCAAGGAGATGAATGGTCACAACATGCATCAACAGACCCTTATAAACCACCACATACTAGTCAATCCCTTCTTGAGGGGTCAGATTCAGTGTTTGTAAATGGCAAAGCCATTGCTCGTACTGGTGACCTAATTTCCTGTGGAGCAGTGGCAGAACAAGGAAGCAATGATGTCTTTGCAGGGGTGTGATCCGATGTCGTGAAATCGTGATGGTTAAATTCCATCCGCCTTAACATCAGGTTGAAATCATAATCCACATTTTAGAGGGCTGGCAATTCTCCACTGCCATTAAGTTAAGGAAGAAATGGTCAAAAACTGAACTAAAAAGTTAGAAACAACTAAGGATTTATGGCAAACACCAAAACAAAATAGAGTAGACTTTAAAGCAGATAAACTCTGAAGTGTAAATCACTTAAGAAATAGTTGATTTAGGAGTCATTTTACAGGAGCGATGGCAATAAGCTATCCAGTTATTATCAGAAGATATGAGTTTTGGTCAAAATACATGCTTCCTAGCTCTTTTTTGGTAGTTCAGTGAACGAGTATTTGTTACTTTATTACGGTCAACTTTTCTTCCCTTTCTTATCACTAAAGTGTTCATCAAAAATAACTTTGATAATTGATCCATAATGCAGTCTGTGTCTGACTCTGTAGAAAAAATATCGAAAGCCAAGTTTTTTATTGCATTAAATGAGACAGATTTATTGATGCTTTTCTCAGACTTGCCATTGGCTAGGCCTGCGTTCAATGTCTCTTCTACATCTTCTGTTATAATACTTTCTAAGTTGCTAATAAAAATAGTTGACCAAAAATCCTGCTTAATAGCTTCAACACTTTTACCTGGGCAATGTCCTGGGTTATCTAGCACACATGAGATTTGGCAGTAAATTAAATTATGGAGAAAAATTTTGAGCATTTACATACGTTTTGAAAATCACAAACAAGTAGAAACAACAACGCTTGAAAGTAAGCCAACTGGAAATGATTGGTATGAAGCACCAGAAGATTTTGATTGGCAAAAAAGTTATTGTTTAACTGAAGGAGGAGAAATTGCTCAGCGTACTAAAGAAGATATACAAAAGGAGTTATTGGATAATGCGAAGCTCTGTGCATTTGACAATATTTGCACTTATTTTAATAACTTTACTAGTAGATTCTCGGGGCACTCTCATCAAAAGGCTAAGTCGTATGAGATTCAAGCAAAAGCCGCGAAAAGTATTCTAGCAGCACCAGAATCTATGAGTGAAAAGGATGCGGAAATTATAGAGCCATTAGCAAAAGTCCGTGGTATTACAGTTATCGAAATGGCAAGGATAATCGAGGAAAAAGTGAAAAAAGCAGTAAAAGCGATAGTAAAATGCGAGGAGTTGGAAGATATGGCGAAGAGGAAAATTGAAGAAGCTAAAAGTAAAGAAGAACTGCAAATTTTGCTAGATGATTGTAAACAAAAAATGCAAAACCTAGAAAGTTAAATTCTTTTCAAAAATCAGCGTGCAAGGAAAAAAATGACAGAACAATTTTTACACGGAGTAAATGTTATTGAGGTAACCTCAGGAGCAAGAGCAGTACGTACAGCTAAATCATCAGTGATAGGTGTAATTGGTACTGCACCTGAAGCCAATGAGCAAAAATTTCCACTGAATAAACCAGTACTGATAGAAGGAAGCTTAAAAGAAGTAGCAAAACTTGGAAAGAGTGGCAGTTTACCTTCTGCAGTAAATGGAATATTTTCCCAAATTGGTGCAACAGTAGTAGTTATTCGAGTTGAAGAAAGTGATCCAAAATTAAAAAAAGAAGAAACGCTGAGAAATGTAATTGGAGGAGTTGATAAAGAAACCGGAGAATATCGGGGAATTGAGGCGTTTCTCAGCAGTGAAAGTATAGTTCATGTTGCGCCAAGAATACTCATTGCACCTCAATTTACTCACCAACTCCCAGAAGATGCAGTAGTTGCAGCATTAATTTCTGTAGCAGAAAAACTGAGAAGCATAATAGTAGCAGATGGACCAAATACTAATGATGAAGAAGCAATAAAATGGAGAAAAAGTGTTGGTAGTTCAAGGATTTATGTTATTGATCCATGGGTTAAGGTATTTATTGAGGGAAAAGAAGAAACTTTGCCGGTAAGTCCTTTTGTAGCTGGTTTAATAGCGAAAGTAGATAGCGAGCAAGGTTTCTGGCATTCACCTTCAAATAAAGAAATAAACGGTATTATTGGCACAAGCAGGCCTATTGATTTTACGCTCGGTAATACAAATTGTAGAGCAAACCACTTGAATGAAAATGAAGTAACAACGATAATTCATCAAAATGGCTACAGGCTTTGGGGAAATAGAACATGTTCAAATGATTCGAAATGGGCTTTTCTGTCAGTGAGGCGTACTGCAGATTTAATCAATGATAGTTTACTTCGAGCTCATCTATGGGCAGTTGATCGCAATATTACCAAAACTTATATAGATGATGTGATTGAGGGGGTGAATTCTTATCTGGCAAGTTTAAAAGCACAAGGGGCGATTATTAGCGGAAAATGTTATGCAACCCCAGAACTCAAACACTGCAAAGCAGTTTTAATAGTACGATAGCAGGTAGCACGAAGCAACTTTCTCGTATTGGTAGTACGATAAAACAACTTGAATCATCAAGTAAATCAGTATCCAAGTTTAAACAATTAAGCCACGATGCTCTGCTTGCTAGGCGTTCTTGGAATGAACTAGAAATAAAAACAAAATCTCTTGCTCAGCAGATAAAAAATACAGGAGCACCAAGTAAGAGCCTGCAAAACGAGTTTACAAGGTCTAAAACTGCAGCACTGAAAGCTAAAACAGCTTATTTACAAAAAAGAAGTGCTCTCCACCATTTACGCACGGAGTTCAGTAAAAGTGGTAGAGATATAAAATCTCTTATTGGAGATCAAGTTAAACTTGGCTCTTCTACTCAAAAGCTTAAAAATAACTATACAGCTTTAAATTCCGTAATGCAAAAACGTAAAGGAGTTTTAGCACAAAGAGCAAATTTCAAAGCTCAAATGATGGATACCGTGGCACTTGGCCTCACCCTTGCAGCACCACTTAAGGCTGCAATTAGTTTTGAGAGTGCCATGGCTGATATAAAGAAAGTTGTAAAGTTTGAAGATAGAGATGTAAATGGTTTAACGAAACTTGGTGAAACATTAAAGGAAATGTCACGGACAATTCCGCTATCTGCGGCAGAACTTGCACAAATTACTGCAAGTGGTGGTCAACTTGGTATTAAAGCTAAAGATCTTACGACTTTTACAGACACTGTGGCCAAAATGGCAACTGCATTTGATATGTCAGCAGAAGAAGCTATTGCTAAACTTTCTAACATTTATCAAATTAAAATTGGTGAAATGGCAAATATTGGTGATGCGATAAACCATATCTCTGATAACACTGCCGCAAAAGCTAAAGACATTGTTCCTGCATTAAACAGAATCGGTGGTACAGCAAGGCAATTTGGCTTAACTGCAGTGGAAGCAGGAGCTTTAGCAAGTAGTTTCATTAGTCTTGGCAAAACTCCTGAAAAAGCAGGTACGGCGGTTAATGCAATGCTCAGCAAGTTGCAAACAGCAAGTAAACAAGGTGGCAATTTTCAAAAAGCGTTTCAAGTGCTAAAAATAAATGCTCAGGAGTTTGAGAAAGCAATCGGTAAGAATGCACAAGGTACATTAGTTAAGTTTTTAGAAACAGTTGCAAAATTAGATAAGCAAGAACGTTCTAGCGTTCTTTTTGACCTCTTTGGTCTTGAATATCAGGATGATATAGCACTACTTACTGGTAGTCTAGATGAATATAGAAAATCTTTGCGATTAATAAACGAAGAATATCATGGCTCAATGCAAAGAGAGTTTGAAAATAGAGCAAATACTACAGCAAATAATCTTCAGTTACTTAAGAACTCAATAGCAGAATTGGGTATGAATCTTGGTGCGGTATTATTACCACCTTTAAATTTTACTGTTAATCTTCTCAAGTCAGCAACTACACAAGTAGCGCTGTATGCAAAAGAATATCCAATACTGACTACAGTAATCACGAGTACTGCTACAGCGTTGATTAGCATTAAAATAGCAGCTATATCTCTTGGATATGCTTGGACTTTTATAAAAGGTTCTTTATTCGCTCTTTTATCTACTTGGAGAATGTTTGGATCTGTTATTACTTTGGTAAAAATAGGTCTTTATTCTACTTCTGCAGTTTTTCCAGCAATTATTGCTGGATTTAAAGCATTAACAATTGCCGTGATGAGCAACCCTATGGGGCTGATTATTGGTGGTATTGCTGTTGCTGCAACTTTGATAATTACCAAATGGCAAGCAGTAAAAAATTTCTTTATTACTATTTGGGAGTCAGTGAAAGTTGTGTGGAAATCTTTTTCTGATTGGGTAGGAAAATTTTGGAATAATATTGCTCAGCCTTTTAAAACAATCAGTAATCTGTGGAGTAAAAAAAATGAGGCTAAGTTAGAGGTTAGATCCGTAAATAATGTTACAAGAGATTCTCTTAAACACCCAATTGCAGCGCACAGTAAAACTGTAGAGAATAGAACGCAAAATAATCACCTTAGTATTAATATTCACTCAAGCCAAGATGCACGCAGTATTGCTGATGAAGTGATGGAGCGAATTAGAGAACAATTTAATGGCGCACTTTATGATATAAATTAAATTATGCTGTCTCTTGGTCCATATAGATTTTCATTAACTGAGCAAGGTTTCACACGCAGGAATGAATATCGCTGGCCTGCACTTGAGCGTATTGGGAAAAAGCCATTGCTTCAAAGTATTGGCCCTGGAGAGGATATTGTTGAGCTTGCAGGAGTAGTTTATGCAGGGGGACTGAAGCAAATAAACAACATGCGAAATTCATCAAAGCCTTTCTTATTCATTGATGGTCAAGGTAACATTTTAGGCCATTTTGTTATCGTAAAAATAGAAGAAACACAGAAATATTTTTTTCCAAATGGTGAACCAAGAAAGATTGAGTTTCACTTAAGTTTGAAGCATTACGATAACGTGTTGTCATACGGATCACTAAATAATCCCGTTGACGATATACAACTTGATGATGATGTACTACAAAACTAAGGAAAACGATATGTTAGATTTGATTTGCTGGAAACATTATGGATTCAGCTCCGAAGCAGTTGAGGTTGTATTAAGAGCTAATCCTGGGCTCGCAGAGTATGAGCTTCTTCCTGCAGGCTTAATCATTAAACTGCCTGTCATTCAAAGAGCGATACAAAAGCAAGTAGTAAAACTATGGGATTAAAATGACACCAAACTTTAGTATTTCAGTAGAGGGAATTTCCATCACTGAGTTGATAAAAAGTCGGTTAGTATCAATGCATATTACTGATGAAGCAGGAGTAATAAGTGATACTGCTGTAATTCATCTTGATGACCATGATTCGTTATTTGAGATTCCTAGAACTGGGGCAAAGCTAAATATTTTACTTGGGTATAAGGAAACTGGCATTGTGCCGATGGGAGATTACATAGTAAACGAAATTGTGTTACAAGGCCCGCCACAGACGTTAAAAATTAAGAGTCATGCAGCAGACTTAAAACAGTCTTTAAAGGAACAAGTGTTTAATGAGTGGCATCAAATTACTTTAAATGATTTAGTGGAAAAAATTGCAAACAAACATGGCTATCAAGCTAAAGTTGCTGCAGAGTTTGCAAATATCATGATATCGCATATTGATCAGACTGCAGAGAGCGATATGCATTTTTTAACCAGGCTTGCTCAAATTTATGGAGCAATAGCAAAACCTGCAGGAGGATATTTACTTTTTATTTCAAAAGGAAGAGCAAAATCAGTTACTGGAAAAACTTTAAGCACTATTACTTTAACACCTGGAGATATTACAAGTTGGCAAGTAAGATTTAATGAGCGTAATCAATATGGCTCTGTTATTGCCTACTGGTATGATTATGAAAAAGCAGAGACAATAACGGAAAAAGTAGGTGATCAAGAACCAAGCTATATTTTGCGAGATATTTATGCAAGTAGTGATTTGGCACAAAGTGGAGCATCTGCAAAATTAAATCAGTTGATGAGCAGCACAGCAACACTCAATATTACAATGCCAGGAAATCCTGAATTATTTACCGAAGCAAAGATCAACCTTTTGGGATTTCGCAAAGGAGTTTATGGTGATTGGATAATAAATAAAGCTGAACATATAATTGATAACCTAGGCTATCGTAGTATGGTAACAGCTGTTACGGAGGCACGGGAAAGTAAATTGATAATTTCCTCATAGATATCTTCTTTATTATTATTTAATTCCTCTACAGCAAGATCTAAAGGAGTTTTTTTATCTTTGTTTTTAGCAAGAGGATTTGCTCCATTTTCCAGTAGAAATTTAGCAATTTCCAAGCGTCCTTCCTGTGCAGCATAGTGCAAAGCTGTCCAGCCAAAAGCATCAGTAGTGTTTACATTAATGCCTTCTTCAATTAGAAATTTTACAACTTCTAAACAGCTTCCGCTTGTAGCATAGTGTAATGATGTTGCACCAAAATAATAGGTATCATTGATACTTACTGTGTTTTTTACTAAGGATTTTACGTTATCCAAATTGCAGCTTTCAGCTGCAATGCGTAATGCTATTCTATCCTCACTAGTTGTTTTATTTTTTATTGGCACATCTTTTGATAATTGGTCTGTACTAAAGTGCTGATACAGAACAATAACGCATATTATTGGTATTATTGAACTTGTTAACAATTTCCAAAAAAGGCTAGATTTCATGTTGATTATATTATTTACATCGCTTGTTTAGTGCAACTAATTAACTTTATTTTAGAAAAGATTTTTTGGACGTATTTTTGATGAATCTTGTATATGTATATATACAACTTTTCCTTTAAAAAAGATGACAAACACAGGAAAGATCCCTGTAGCAGTAATTGCTACTATGGTGATACAAACAATAGCATTGATCTGGTGGCTAGCTAAGCTCGACTTAAGAGTGCATATGCATGATAAATTTATAGAGCAAAATCAAAGGACTACAGAAATCATCTATCGCCTTGAAGAAAGGGTCAAAAACCTTGCTGAGGAAGTTAATGAACTTGAGCAGAGACAAAAATAAAAAAGTGGCAAAGTATATTTTATCTGTTGATGGAGGTGGAATCAGAGGAATAATTCCTGCCATTATTCTAGCAGAAATTGAATCTAGAACAAAAAAGCCAATTTCTCAAATTTTTGACTTAATGGCAGGAACCTCAACTGGTGGTGTTGTTGTAGCAGGGTTATGCAAGAAAGATGAACAAGGAAATCCTCAGTACTCTGCCAATGATTTGGTTGAACTTTACCAAGAGTATGGAGCATATATCTTTCAAGCATCACTTTGGAGAAAATCAATCGCTTCTTGGCTGAGTGGTTCTCAGTACTCATATAAAAATATGGAATTTATTCTCAACAAATACTTTGGTGAAAGTACTATGGCCGATGTTGCAAGTAATCTACTGCTCACCAGTTATGACATTCACAATAGTTGTGAATTTTTCTTCAAAAGTTGGAAAGAAAAAAACATTAAGTTGAAAGATGCACTCAGAGCTACAACAGCTGCTCCAACGTACTTCACACCAAAACGTCTGAAAATTAGCCAAACAGAGAGAGTGTTGATAGATGGCGGAGTGTTTGCCAATAATCCAGCGGCTTGTGCATATGCAAGTGCTAAGAGGTTATTTCCAAATGATGATATTGTACTGGTATCGATAGGTACTGGAAGAACAGATAGAAGCATAGAGTATGTTAATTCAAGAAGATTTGGAAAAATAGGTTGGGTCAAGCCACTACTGAATGTGATGTTCGCCTCTGGATTGGATTGTGTTGATTATCAACTAGAACAAGTAATAGATGATAAATATATGCGAATACAATCACAATTGAAAGTAGCATCAGCTGAAATGGATGATATAGCACCTCAAAATATTAAATGTTTGCAGCAAGAAGCAAAGGCAATGATAGAAAGTCATCAAAGAGTAATTGATGTGCTATCAAAATAATATAAGTTTATGAAAAAACTTTTTTCTTACGAGAGAGTCACAAAATTCAAAGCTTTTTTGAAAAAGATAGAATTTTAAAAAATAATTTGGACGTTTTTTCTACCAATCTTGTATATATATAACATAAAAGCGCGTTTTCACGCAATCAAATCAAATGGAACCTAACAAAGATACTACACAGAAGTCCACTATTGAAGCTAAAAAGCTTGAATTACCAAAAGGTGGAGGAGCGATAAAAGGAATAAGCGAAACTTTTGAGGCTAATTCATTCACTGGTACTGGGTCCTTTTCAGTACCAATTCCACTGCCAACGTGCCGTAATTTTTCGCCTTCTTTAAGTGTTGATTATAGCTCTGGAAGTGGTAATGGAGTATTTGGTATAGGGTTTAATGTTTCAATAGCAAGTATCATCAGAAAAACATCCAAAAAAATTCCAACTTATGATGATGAAGATATTTTTGTTCTAAGTGGAGCAGATGACTTGGTTGCGATTAATCAAACAAGTAATAGCGAATATGATATTACTTATTATCAGCCACGTGTTGAAGGATTATTTTCTAAAATAGAGCGTTTAATAAGTAAAAGTGATAGCACTATTCATTGGCAAGTTACTAGTAAAGATGGCAGCATTGCTATTTATGGTAAAAATAAACAAGCACAAATCTATGATCCAAAGAGTAATAGCCGCATAGCAGAATGGTTACTTGAGGAATTAAGCGATGTATATGGTAATAAAATATTTTATTATTATCGCTCAAGTACAGAAAAACAAGGTAGTGGCAGAGTAATTGATCGAATTACTTATGGCCATAATGAAGAATTAAACTATAATCACTTTGAAGTTTTATTTGATTATGGCGAAAATGACTTTGCCAGTCCTATAGATAAAAAATATAGCGAAGAAAGAAATGCAGTTCTCCGTCAAGATTCGTTTACCTCACACATTACAGGATTTGCAGTTAGAACTGAACTCTTATGCCGAGCGATAAGGATTTATCATCGATTTGGTAAAGAGCCAAAGCTAGTAAATGGAACGTACTTTGATTACGATGAAAAACCAACAATTACATATTTAAGAGCGGTAAAACAAGTTGGCTATTATGAGAGAGGAGAAAAAAGATTTACTAAGGCTACACCAACTTTAGTTTTTTCTCATACTAGCGATAATCCAACTTATATTTCAACAACTTCAGCAGTTGCAATAAAAGATGAAAATAAACCATCTAAACAGCTTTTGCAGATTTTAAAAGAACAAGATTTTGTATTTTCAGAGCAGGATTCAGAAATTTCTGAAGAAAACTCAAATTGGAAAATTAAAGATAGTGAAAAAACTCTTGTCATAAAAGAAAAAGGAATTTTTTTAGATCTTCATAATTTAAATAATAAAAACTCTTTTAAATCGGTAAAAATAGAAGGAATAAACAAAAACTTTCCTGGGTATTTAAATGATCGAAGATTTCAATCAATTGATTTATATCAAGAAGGTATTGAAGGAATATTATATAACGACGGAAACACAATCCTTTATTTTAGGCCAAATGGTAATGGAGAGTTTGCTCAAGCTAAACTGCTAGAAAATTTTCCATCATTACTGCGTAAAACTACTTATTCACTGATGAGTTTAGAAGGTAATGGAGAGTTACAGCTTTATGTGAATGAAAAAGGTTACCATGACTTTGATGGTAAGTGGAGTGAATTCAAGCCTCTTGAATCGCAAGTAGTCAATATCAGTAGTGAACTGCAAGAAATGATTGATGTTACTGGAGATGGAAGAACGGATATCGTAATATTTGAAGGAGAAAGTGTAAGAGTATATCCATCTATAGGTAAAAAAGGATACAAAGAAGCTATTTACAGTAGAGCGCCAAAAGATTTGCCAAATCAACGTGTCAGTTCAGAGAGTACTTTAGTACGCTTTGCTGACATGTTTGGTGATGGCAAAAGCCATTTAGTAAAAATAGAAAATGGTAAAGTAGAATGTTGGCCAAATCTTGGCTACGGTAAATTTGGTGAAAAAGTTGTATTTGAAAACGCTCCATATTTTAGGAACGGATTAAATGCAAAAAGACTTTACTTTGCTGACATTGATGGCTCTGGTACTACTGATTTAGTTTATGCTAACCATAATAGTTTAGATATCTATTATAACAATAGTGGTAATTCATTTAGTAAGCCAGTTAATTTGAAATTACCGGTAGATTACAATCAAATTGGCCGTATAGAATTTGCTGATATTCTAGGAAATGGAACTAACTGTTTGCTTATTAGCTATCTGGATCAAAACTTAAAATTACAGCATCTGTACTACGATTTTTACAACGGAGTAAAGCCGCACTTACTGAAGCAAATAGATAATAACATGGGTAACCTTACCCGTCTTCATTATGCAGCTTCTACTCAGTTTTATTTGAAAGATAGAAAGGAAAATCGCCCATGGGTAACAAGTCTGCCGTTTCCAGTACAAGTAATTGAAAAAATAGAAACTCTAGACAATATAGTAGGAAGTAAACTTACAAGTAAATATAGCTATCATCATGGATTTTATGATTACACTGAAAAAGAATTTCGCGGATTTGGTTTTGTAGAAACCTGGGACACGGAAGATTTTGCCACTATTGAGAAAAAAGAACATTATGTAGCACCAATTTACACCAAGACTTGGTATCACACTGGAGCTTATAAAAAAGCAGGAGATTTAGTTGAGAGCTATAGAAAGGAATTTTACCAAGGAGATGGTAAAGCGTTAAAAATAACGCCACAAGTATTAGATGAAAATATCATCTCAATAGAGGACAAAAGACAGGCATATCGCACTATTCAGGGGCAAGTGCTAAGACAAGAAGTCTATGGTTTGGATGAAAATCCCAACCTTTACCTGCATCCATATTCAGTCACCGAATCCAGTGCTGCAGTAAAACTACTAAGATCAAGCAGAGATAATACTAATAAAGACTCTAGATTTAAATACGGAATATTCTTTGTTAATTTACAGGAAACTATCAGCTATCATTATGAAAGAAACTGCTGTGATCCACGTATTCAGCACGACTTTGTTTTAGAAGTAGATGAATATGGTAATGTCACTAAATCAGCAAGTATTACTTACCCTCGTCGAAACCAATCTGGTAACTATTCAGAACAGCAAAGACTACATGCTACTTTAGAGCATAATTTTTATGTCAATAATACTAAAGAATTTTACTTACTTGGAGCTCTCTATAAATCACAAGCTTTTGAGATTGGGGGCTTAAGAGTTGCAACAGATAGCTATACTAACATTATTGACTTAAGAACTCACATAGAAAGATCTCTACAAAATACAATAAAATTTGAAGAAAACTTAAATTATACAAATCCGCAAGCAAGGATCTTAAGTGAAAGTCACAATTATTTTTGGAATAAAGAACAAAATTCTGCTTTACCACTTGGCTTGGTAACGCAGCAAGCGCTGCTTCATCACACCGAAGCTATGGCATTTTCTGATAGTCAAATCAAAGAAGTATTTTCGGGCAAAATAACCTCTGATCAGATACTAAAAGACCTTGGCTACAAAAAAACGTCGAATAATCTTTGGTGGATACCAAGTCCAACACAGTACTATTATGGTAGCGATAAATACTATTTACCGGAAAAAGTAATTGATGTTTTTGGCGCTGAGACTGCAGTTATTTATGATAAATATAATTTACTGCCGATAAAAACAATAGTTAAAGCCACCACAACCTCAAATTTTGAAACAACAGCAGAGTATGATTATCAGCGTTTAACACTAATAAAGCTTACTGATCACAATGATAATGTTTCAGAGATTATTTTAAATCCACTCGGAGTTGTAATTGCTACTTCTGTTTATGGCAGTGAAAAAGGGCAAGAAAAAGGAGATAAGCCATTATTCGAATATCAAGTCAGAAAAAATCCAAATTTTGAAGATGTTTTAGGCCTAGCAGAAGGAGCAAATGGTCCAGAGCACTATTTACAGAATGCAACAAGTTTCTTTTATTATGATCTGGAAGCATGGAGAAGAAATGGCCAACCTGTGCATGTGATTAATCTCCAGAGAGAAACTCATGTTTCAGAAGGAAGTGCGACAAGAATCAGGAGAGTTATAACTCATATTGATGGATTTGGTAGAAACCTTGAGACTAAAATGTTTGTTAACTCTGATTCAGAAAGTGAAAAATGGCTGGCATCAGGGAGAGTTGTTTATAACAATAAAGGCACGGAGGTGAAAAAGTATGAACCTTTTTATAGTAATTCACCTTTTTATGACCTCGAAGAGAGTGTGCATAATCAGGGAGTATCTGACACCCTTTATTACGATCCTCTGCTGAGGAACATTCGTATTGATACGGCAAAAGGTTTTTTCAGCAAAGTAGAATTTGATTCGTGGAGTACGAAGAATTTTGATCTTAATGATACGGTGAAAGATTCAGCATACTACAAAGAATTTACTGAGAAATGGAATAAAGCAAGTGCAGAAGAAAAAACAGCTTTACAGGATGAAAAAGACGCACTGAGCAAAGCAGAAAAGCATTATAATACACCAACGATAGAGCATTTAGATAGCTTAGGAAGAAAGTTTTTGCAAATAGACATGTTAAGCAAGAATGGGCAAAGTAATGTAGAGTTAAAATCGCACGTCAAACTTGATATTCAAGGAAATGAACTGGAAAGTATAGACCCAAGGTTTTATGAACAAAATAAAGGCAAATCAGAAAATGAGAGAGTAAAAAACTTTCGTCATGTTTACTCTATGGCAGGACTCTTGAAAAGTATCAGTGTTGATGCTGGAGAGACCTGGAATTTAGCAAATGTTGCCGGAAGTGGAGTGTATAATTGGGATGGCAAAGGGTCGCTTACTTACACAGAATATGATAAATTGCAACGGCCAGTAAGAGTAAAAGTTACTGATCAGGATCTAAATTTAAATGGTAATGTTGTCGAAAGATTCTTTTATTCTGAAAATACTCAAGATAAGGTAACAAATCGTTATGGAACGCTTATTGCTCATTACGATCAAGCAGGACTGACTGAAGCCAAAGAAAATGATTTTAAAGGTCAAACGTTAAAAAGTAGTTTTCTTTTAAGAAAAAACTATAAACAAGAAGCAGATTGGCAAGGTATTGAAAGTATTACTACAACTCATTCAGACCTTGAACGAGAAATATTTTCTTTCACCGCTCAGTACAATGCACTAGGCAAAATAATTAAAAAGACTGATCCACAAAATAATGCTCATATTCCAATTTATGATATAGCCGGAAGAGTAAAACAAATTAAACTTAAAAAGCAAGGAGAAGACATAAAAACCTATGTTTCTGATATCAGCTATAACTCTAAAGGGCAGCGTATATCAATTACTTATGGTAACAGTGTTACTACCAGTTATAACTACGATCCTAAAACGTTCAGATTGATAAAATTAGAAAGTGTCAAAGAACAAAAGAAATTACAGAGTATTAACTATACTTACGACCCAGTTGGTAACATTACTCGCATGAATGATGAGTCTTATAAGACCATTTTTCCAAATAACAAAAATATAGATACAAGTTCTGATTATCATTACGATTCGCTTTATCGTCTATCCCAAGCAACAGGAAAAGAGCATCCTTCATTAAGTGAGAACAGGGGTGGTAGTGACAAAGAAGATTACATTACGCCAATTCCACATTTAAGCAACCAAAATGCTATCAGTAACTACACTGAATATTATAATTTTGATCATGGCAGTAACATTACAAAGATTAGGCATACAGGAGTGCATAGCTCCACAAAAGAATTTTACATATCCAACAAGTCTAATCGCAGTTTACCGATAGTAGATAGTAGGCCTGTAAATGAAAATGATATAGATGCAAGTTATGATGAGAGCGGTAATTTACTAAAGCTCAGTACACAGAATTTACGCTGGAATTACCGAGATAACATAGCCTATGTTGATATTATTACACGCTCAAGTGGTAAAAATGATAGTGAATATTATGTTTATGATAGCAGAGGACAAAGAGTCAGAAAAGTTACTGAAACCTATCAGAATGATGAAGCTCATTCTACTAAAGTAGACAAAATCTACTTTGGTGATATCGAGGTTACGAGAACTTATCAAGAGAGTGATTTAAAGAAAGAGAAATACACTGTTCATATTGCAGATGATGAGAGTAGAGTAGCTCTCCATCATTATTGGACTAAAGGTAGTCCAGAAAACGTGGAAATAAAAAGTCAAAGTCGTTATCAGCTAAGTAACCACTTAGACTCTGTGGCACTGGAATTAAATGATAATGCTGAAATCATGACTTACGAAGAGTATTTGCCGTTTGGTGGTACAGCGCTGATTGCTGGTAAAACTACTCGTGAAGTAACTGAAAAAGAGTATAGGTATTCAGGAAAAGAAAGGGATAACAGCACAGGTCTCTATTACTACGGTGCACGTTATTATGCGCCTTGCCTCTCTAGGTGGATAAATCCAGATCCCGCTGGGACTGTTGATGGTCCTAATCTTTATCTGTTTGTGACGGGAAATCCAGTGAATAGCGTCGATATTGGAGGGATGGGTAAGAAAGGTAAAAATTGGTCTTCTTACTCAGATTTTTTGAAGAACAAAAGTACTAGGGCAATGTATGGACGTAAACCATTAGGAGAGGAGGATTTAAAAAAAGCCTTGCCAGCTAGAGTAAAGTTTAAATACAGTGCTGCAATTAACGCATATTCAGATAATCCTTATAAGGAAATAAATGCATCGTTAAGAAAAGAGACAGTTTCAGGAACAACATATCTTTCGGACACATTTCGAAAGAGTGTTATAGAAGACATTAAGCAGGGTATAAAGGAGCTAGCAGGTAATCAAAAGAATGATCTTAAACAATCACAAGTATCTCCAATATGGAATATAGGAAAAGGTATAAGAACATATAGAGGAACTTCATTGAAAAATATACCAGAAAATGCAATAAAACGTAAAATAGTAGGAGAAGATGAAAGAATAGGATCTGTCTTCAGAGATAAAGGAGGACAAGGATTTGTCTTACAAGATAAAGGATTTTTCTCTGCCAGTCATAACGAAAAAACTGCAGCAGGATTCGCAAGTCGTACAAAGGAACCATTACCTACTCTATTGCAGATACATGATACAGGACAAGGAGCTAATATTAGAGAGATGTCAGATTATAAAAATCAAGAAGAAAGATTATTTTCATCCGAAACTGAATTTTTCATTATAGAGGGTGCAAAAGGCACAACCACAACAGCAAATAAAAAAATTGTTCCTGTCACCAAAGCTTTTGTTCTTCTTAAAGAGGGTGCAAAAAACTATGTTCCACTAGTTAAGGTTGAACAAGATAGGAAGAGGTTACTGAAAAAAGAGGGACCTAAACGTCTCCAGAATTTACAAAGACAATTAGAAAGCTCAAGAATGCAATAATTAGTAGCAGAAAGTGTGTCAAACTGAAAGAATATATTATAATGAACATAAAGAATGGAGATTTAACAATAAGTCAGAAAGTAGTAGACAGAACTACTGATCATACCAGAAAAAGTGGAGAAAGGAGTTCTTCTTGGTAAGGTCAAAGAAGTAATGCAGGTAAAAAGGTGCAATCACAGAACACAAGGCTAGAGATGTTTATCAAAAAGCCTTAAGCAGGAGAGAATACTCTTCTTTACCAATGAATTTTATTTAAAAACCCAACAACTATTAGAGAGGAAAAAATGACTAACGAAAACACAACTAATGATTCTCAAATCCGCTTAGAAAAGATGGGAATCAAAGGGGAGATAGCTAATAAACTACTGAGCTTTAAAAATGAAGGTGGTGAGTTAGAATACGACTCAGCATTTAAAATTACAGATTTGTCTGAGAATACCTTTATTGATAGAGTAAAAAACACAATTTCAGTGGAAGAGGCAAAAGATATCTATCAAAAGGCCTTAAACAGAAGAGAATTTGTTTCCCATTATATTAAAAATGCAAGAGATATAAACGAACCACACTACCGAGCATTACGTGTCTGCAATATTGACCATGATACAGCAGCTCAGTGTAAAAAAATTATACAAAATTTGTAAGGAGAACAATATGACAAAAATAGTTGAAAATACATTTGGAACAGAAAATGTTTATTCTGAATGCGATGACTGCCAGTCAGTTTTAAGCCCAGCAGCTTATTTCGTTAAGCTTATGGAAACTGTTAAAAAATACATTAAACCCAACACACTGAATTCACGACGTCCTGATTTGGAGAATATTAAATTAGACTGTGATAATACTAATAAGGAAAAACTATATCTGGAAGTTGCTAATCAGATAATGGAGGAGAAGCTCAAAAAAGAATCAAAAGGAAACATACTACAAAAATTAGCAACAGCTAAGTATCCATTTAATTTACCAGCTAACTTTCCCTTAATTGGTATACGTGCTTATCTTAAGGAGCATGACATAAGTTTAGCAGAGATGTACAAAATACTAATAAAAGATGCTAACACAACTGCAGAATCCTTACATCTTTCACCAGAAACTTATCAAATAATCATTTCTACAGAGAAAACAGAATCTCATTTAAAAGAAGTATATGGAGTTGATAATTTAGAAGGACTAGCAAAAGTTGATTTATTTATTGCTAAAGCTAATATAAGTTATGATGAATTAGAGTTATTGCTTGATAGTTATAACAAAATTAAAAAACTTGCTGATTCGGCAAAACTAACAATTAAAGATAAAACTATCAATAATATTGATAATAATGCGTTGGGATTTTTACACCGTTTTATTCGTCTGGCAGTACAACTTGATTGGTCATTTACTGAGTTAGGCCAAATTTTGTTAATTATCGATAAAAATGAAATTAATCCTGATACTATAAAGTTAATAGCGGCAGTTAAGAATCTGCAAAATAAATTAAAACAACCTTTGAACAAAATATCCGAACTTTGTTATTCCTCAGTTGATTTTTTTGTTACTAATAAAGTTCCCGAAGAATTTCGAGAGCTGTTAAAAAAAGACTATCAACAGTTTCAGGACATAATAGATGCTAATGTCAAAATCAGCAGCACATTACAAGATATTTTAAAAGTTGATGGTAATGAGTTATCCTATTTAGTTAATTATAATGATACTAAAGATAAGTCTAAATCTTCCGGAAACTTGAGGTTTTTAAGAATATATAAGCAAGTTTCATTAGCAAAAGTAGTAGGCATACCAATATTGGAGCTTATTAAATTTTTATCACAATTACAAATTACTGAACTAAATTTTACAAATATAGAACACGTAATTGAATTAAACGACTGGTTGAAAAAGTACTCAATCACTATTACACAACTAAATGATCTGCTCAATCCTCCTATTTCTTTTCAAGAACAAGTAAGTAAAATAGAGAAAGAAATAGAAGAACAATCTAAATCATCAAAGCTTTCAAGAGAAGAACTCCTTTATAGTATAATATCTCAATATGCAGAAGTACAAATAGATCTATTCAATGCTATTTATGAATTTACCAAAAAGTATACAAAATTTGAGGTACAAGTAAAACCACTACTACAAAATATTGTTATATTTACAGCCTTAAAATTATCAGCAGAAGACGTAAATAATATTACAAAACATGTTGACTTTTATGGCATAGTTTCAAATTGGTCGTTAGAACAGATTAAAACTATCGTAAGCTATAAGGTTCTAACAGATCAGT
This sequence comes from Noctuana haematospila, assembly GCA_018231265.1. NCBI lineage: Eukaryota > Metazoa > Arthropoda > Insecta > Lepidoptera > Hesperiidae > Noctuana > Noctuana haematospila. The sequence continues at coordinate 13,765 of DWQL01000009.1, read as the reverse complement.
TTTCTAATAACGATATTACCTTTTCAAAGTATACAGATTGGTTACGTGGAACAGACTATAAAGAAAGTGAAGTTATAGAGAAGATAGAATCACTCACTAACTGGAACAGGAATACGCTGAAAAAGATAAAGGAGATAGAAATATTTAAAGAAAATTTCACTCAAGAAAAAAACTCTATAGAATCTTTAACAAAAATTAAGCTTGTTATGGATGTAGTAACCGAATCTGGAATTAATGACGTAGCCTTGTTACAATTAAGAGATTTATATACTTTAAAAGTAGATAGTGAGAGTGATTGGAGAAAATATAATGATACTCTAGGTAACTTAGAATTATCAGAAAATGACGAAGTTAAAGAAAGAGTGAAAAAATATTTAGCCGAGCAAAAACGTGATATTCTAGCAAGATATTTAGTACACATACTCAAGCTTAAAGATATGCGAGAATTATATTCGCATTTATTGATAGATGTTGAAATGAGTGATTGCTCAAAGATATCACCTTTAAAAGCAGCACTAAACAGTGTGCAACTATATATTCACCGCTCTATAATGGGCTTAGAAAAAGATGTCACTATTGATAAAGAGCTAAATGAGGAGAAATGGAAATGGCTATCGAGTTATCGAGAATGGGAAGCAATCAGTAAGATAAACTTATATCCTGAAAATTATTTAAATCCTACTTTACAGAAGATAATAAGCCCAGAATATAAAACACTACAAAACACCTTAATGCAAGGAAATATTACAGATGAAGCAGTAAGCAATGGATACCTCAAGTATTTTGAAGATTTCGAAGGAGTTTCAACTTTAAAAATAGTAGATAGTTATTTTGAAGAAGTAGAGGATAAAATTTTTGGAGCAAAAAAAGATACTCTGTATATTATAGGACGGACAATTGCCCAGCCATACAACTATTACTACCGCACAGCAGTCTTCGATAAAGATAACGAAAAATTTGTCTATTGGACTGCCTGGGAAAAAATTGAGTCAGCAATTCCAGCAGAAACTGTAACGCCAATTTATGCATTCAATAGACTATTTATTTTTTGGTTACAACAAGTTACGAAGAAAGAAAGTGAAAACGGCAAGCAAGATGATTTATCTGATAAAATTTATGCAACAATCAATTATATCTTTCAGAAACCAAGTGGCAGTTGGTCAGCACCACATGAGTTAGCAAGTAGTATTAAGATAGATATAGATAAAGCTGAGGAAAAAAATAAATTACACTGGAAAAAAGTGGCAGCTTTTTATCTAAGAGAGAAAGAACAAGAAGAGGGACGTATTATAATTTTAATGGGTGAAATGAGAGAGGATAAAACTTTCAATTTATTTACCCTAGATGAGGATCTAGCTGTCGAAAATAGGAAGGGGGAATTTACTGATTTTTCTTTAGAAGGAGAGCGCTACTCCTGTGCTGTAGATAAGGATAAAAAAGATCAACTTTTTCTGGGATTGAACAAAAATATTTTTAAAAGTAATGCTACCAATCAAAGTGATAGTAAAGAGAGTTTTATTCAAGGTGGAACAAAACTGCTTGGGGATTTTAAAATCTCTCTAGCTCAGCAAGTAATGAACAAACCAGGATGGTTCATTATTGAAGGAAATCTTAAAGGTGAAAACGTGCATGAGTCATTTCTATTGTTTACCAATAAGGCATATAACTTGAGTAGAATTAGTGAAAAATCAACCTATGAAATTACTGGTCAAGAGAAACAAGAGAAATTAAAATGTAAATATAATAGTCCAGCTCCAAAGATGCCAATAGAAGATGTCTCATTTATATTTGTGAGATTAAATATTAATGGTAATGTCCGTGAATTACGTAAAAAAGCTTATTTGGGTAATCCTAATAGGATTTTAACTTTAGATTCACAAAAGTTTGAACAACTTAAATTTAACAGATTTGAGCCAACCGCAAAAGTGAGTCATCCACCAGGCAATACTCTAGATTTTAATGGTGCTTATGGTATTTACCTGTGGGAAATATTCTATCACATACCAACACTGATTGCTTGGCATTTAAATCAAGAACAAGATTTTTCTATAGCACAGAAGTGGTATCAATATATTCTAGATCCTAATAACACCGAACAGCCGTGGCAGTTTTTACCTTTTATTCAAGGGAAAAACATTATAGATCATTTAAAAGACTCTCAGACAAAAACGGAGTTAGAAATAGATCCATATGATCCATATATTATTGCAAAGCAAAATATAGAATCATTTAGAAAGTACATCATAATTTCTTATGTAGACAATCTAATTGACTGGGGGAATATGCTCTTTGCTAAAGGATCATGGGAAGGATTAAATCAAGCTACTATGATATATATTAGAGCTTGGGATTTACTTGGACCTAAACCCATTAAAAATGGTAAACATGAAACTATTGCTAAAAGCTTTAAAGAATTAAAAGGCTTAAGTATAGCTCAAATGGAAGCAAAATTACCAGCTAGTGCTCAAAATATACAAATACCTTATAAAAGACGATCCATTAATGAAATTATTAATATTACAAAATATGATGATTATTTCTGCACGCCTCCAAATAAAGAGTTTATCGACTTATGGAATAGAATTGAAGACGAGCTTTATAAAATAAGACATTGTTTAGATAGGACTGGAAAAAGTTCAGTATTACCTTTGTTTGACTCACCAATAGATCCCAATCAAAGAGTTGCTGAAACTAGTAGTGGTAATAATATCAAAATACCTGATCAGTCTATACCACATTACCGGTTTAGTTACATGATTTCTTATGCTAAATCAATAGTGGAAACTGTAATTCAATTTGGTAACGAGTTATTAAGTGCACTTGAGAAAAAAGATACTGAAACACTAGCTGTCCTTTACAACAAACAAGAAGGAATAATGGCTAATCTCATTACATCAATTAAAGAAAAAATTATAGAAGCTTTAAAAAAGGAGAAAGATGGACTGAATGAAAGTCTACTAAATGCTAAGAATCGTCAATCACACTATGAAAGACTAATTATCAATGATTTGTCAGCTGGCGAAAAAGAAGCAATAGCACTCTCTAGCACAGCGATTGATGTAAGAACAGGGGTTGCGATTATCAGAGGAGCTGCTGCTGCTGCACACCTGATACCTACAGTCTACGGTCTTGCCGTAGGAGCTTTTCAACCAGGTAATGCTATCGAAGTAGGAGCGAATATAGCTGAATCAGCAGCAATGATTTTAAGTGAAAAAGCACAAATAGCTTATACTACGGAGAACTACAGAAGACGTGCTGAAGATTGGGAGTTGCAAAAGGCTATGGCTTCTTACGATACAGAGCAGATTAACTATCAAATAGAAGCAAATAAAATTTATCAAGATAATGCTATACAAGATCTTAAAGCCCATAAAAAATCAATAGAACAAATTCAGGAAAAAGAAGAGTTCTTTAGAAGTAAGTTTACTAATCGGGAGTTGTATAATTGGATGAGGGGACAGATAGCACGTGTGTACTTTCAAGCTTATAAAATGGCATTGGAAGTTGCTGTGCAAGCAGAAAAAGCTTATCAATATGAACTTAACAATAATAAGTCATATATCACAGCTAACTCTTGGAATAGTATGAAAGAAGGACTCCTTGCTGGAAACAACTTAAAGTTTCAACTTGAAGAAATGATAAAGAACTATAACAATGATAATAAAAGAGCTCTTGAAATCACTAAAGTAATTTCTTTAAAACAAATGGATCCTTTGGCGCTTCATGAACTCAAAAATAAAGGCAGTTGTAAGTTTAGTTTTACAGAAAAATTGTTTGATCTAGACTTTCCTGGTCATTATTGTCGTAAGATAAAGAACATAAGAATTACTGTTCCTGCAGTGGTTGGTCCTTATGAAAATATTCATGCCAGCTTGCAGCAAACAAGTAATAAGGTAGTACTTAAAGATGATATTAATGCAATAAAGTTCTTGTTAGGGGAAAAAGGTATTAATCAACCAGACAGTAATGTCCTAAGAACAGATTTTAAACCGAACCAGCAAATAGCGATATCAAAAGAAGATCAAGATAGTGGATTATTTGAACTTAACTTTAACGATGAACGTTATTTGCCTTTTGAAGGTACAGGAGCGGTTTCTGATTGGGAATTAAATCTTCCTCAAGGAACTAATAGGTTTAATGTTAGTACTATCTCTGATGTAATAATACATGTTGATTATACAGCATTTGATGGAGGAAAAGGATTCAGACAAGATGTACAGAACCTTTCTACACTCAAACGCATGTCTGAAATGTTGCTTTTAAATCTCAGTGTAGCTTATCCTGATGCCTGGGAGAAATTTAAGCAAAAATACGATGAATTAACATTTAAACCATCTGCTGAGATCTTTCCTACTTACGTTAAGAACCCAGAAATTGACGATAGCATTTATGTTTTTCCTACACCACAGGCTCCTAATATGAAAATAACAGTAAATAGCTGTAATTGGGATCCAAAGTCGTACAAGATCAATATAGACAAATCTTCTATTAAGCTTGGTAGCGATTGGAAGCTCAAAGCAGCTGGTACTAGCTCAATCGACGAAATAACAATTATTATTCCTTACACAGGAGAAATCAATTGAAGTTAGAAAAAATAGCCTACTGATTATTCCGTATAAGAAGTCAGTAGGCTTCAAAATAAAGCTAGCTTAAATTTTTTATATTGCTGCCTTACATAAGTTTCCTAACTTGAGTTGAATTAACAGAAACCTCTTCCAGATAGTTGTTAGGCTTATTACTCTGCAAGTTAAAATTTCTTTGCTGTTCTGTATGACTAGAACTTGGCAATGTATCATCTGCATCCTTATAATAATCTACGTTTAACCTGTTATTAAAGGCAACTATAAATTCATTACATTTTTTTGAATTTAATTTAGCTGCTTGCTCACCAGTGCAAGCTTTCTCTATATACAAACTTAAAAACTCAGGGACCTCATTAAGTTTATTACTAGCAACCTTAGTATAAATTCCTTTGTACACCTCTGAAAAATCAATATCCAACAAGCGTATTGGTATACGACTCTCTCTTGCCGCGTATTTCACTGCTTTCTCAAATGTATGGTTAATACTTAATGTATAACCTAATATTTGCTGTTCAGAAGGACCTTCAACTTTAGTAGAAATATATTTTTGCCCAGTAAATTTTCTTACAATCACATCCAGTAGTGATATTGTACTATTAAGGTCAATCTGTGATGGATAAAAAGCTGCTGCATTATTTTGACTATTATAGTCATAAGCTAACTGCGGGGTTTTTTCAATCTTAACGTTATAAGAATTGCCAACAAGTAGGGCATCTCTTGAACTTAGAGAATTAGATAAATGGCTTGTTGGGCTTTTAACTTTAGTAGGGTAACTGAGTGAATGCTGAACATCACGACGTCTACGATTAGCGCTCTTTCCTTGTAGGAATTCTATAACACTTTTGCAATCGTTACTTTCTTGTCTCTTAGCAAGATCCAAAGGCGTTCTGTCTTTTTCATTTTTAGCATTAACATTAGCTCCTTTCTCATCTACGAGGTACTTTACTACGTTCAAGTGACAGTTATTAGCAGCTACATGTAAGACTGTATTGCCATAATTATTTTTAGCATTAGCAATATCAGGCTTTTTATCCACAAAGATTTTCACTATCTCTAACTTGCCATTTTCAGCAGCAACATGTATTGGCATGTTGCCGTCATTATTAGATTTAGCATAGATATCGATATCTGGAGTATCTACAAGAACTTTAGCCACAGCTGAACTACCCTCTCGAGCAGCTATATGCAAAGGTGTAAAACCCTGGTTGTTTTTAGAATTAACATTAGCGCTCTTCTCTATGAGTAATCTAGATACGCTCAATCTATCATTCTTAGCGGAATAGTGTAGAGGTATCCACTCACTATTATCCTTAACGTCAACCGAGACGCCCTTGCTCAGAAGGAATTCAACTACTTTTGAATCAAGATTATTTTCAGCAGCGTAATGTAATGGTACTTTGCGATAATTATCTTGAGCATTAACATCAAATTGTTTTTTTTCTATAAGGTACTGTACTAAATCTAGTACATCACTATGAGCAGCACCGTGTAAGAGAGTATGTCCATCATTATCTTTAATACTAACATCAGCTCCTTTTTCTATGAGATACTTTACTACATCTAGGGTGCCGCGATAGGCAGCACTATACAAGGGAGTACATCCATTATTATCTTTAGCATTAACATTAGCGTTTTTTTGTATAAGAAACTTTATTATATCCAAGCTAGCCCGGTTAACAGCATCGTGCAGAGGGGTAGATTCATTATTATCTTTAGCATTAACATTGGCCCCTTTTTCTATGAGATACTCTACCATACCCAAAGTAATTGACATATTCCAAGGAAACGAATAAACAGCTATATGTAAGGGAGTAGATCCATTATTATCTTTAGCATTAACGTTAGCACCTTTCTCTATTAGACGTTTTACTTCATCTAAGTCACCAAGTATAATAGCTGTGTGCAAATTATCATATTCATCATCATACTTAACACTAATATCAGCTTTTTTTTCTACAAGATATTCCACCACATCTAAATTACCACGAAAAGCAGCATAATTCAAGGCAGTGTACCCACCATCATTGCTAGCATTAACATCAGCCCCTTTTTCTACAAGATACTTTACTATATCCAAATTACTACGAAAAGCAGCATAGTGTAAAGGAGCGCTACTACCATCACGCTTAGCATTAACGTCAGCACCTTTAGCTATAAGAGACTTTACTCTATCTAAGCTACCTTTGAGAGCAGCATTACATAGAGGGGTATATTCATCATTATTCCCGACATTAATATTAGCGCCTTTTTCTACAAGATACTTTACTATGTCCAATTTGCCCTTACTAGCAGCTCTATGCAAGGGGGTATACCTATCACGATCTTCAGCATTGATATCAGCCCTTCTCTCTATAAGATACTTTACTATATCCAATTTCCCCTTATCAGCAGCCCTATGCAAGGGGCTATATCCATTTTCGCCTTTGGCACTAACATCAGCCCCTTTTTCTGTGAGATGCTTTACTATATCTAGGCTGCCCCCTAGAATAGCACTATGTAAAGAAGGTCCAAGATAACATTCACTATTAACAATAGCCCCTTTCTCGATGAGATACTTTACTACATCTATATTGCTTGCCTGAGAAGCATAGTCCAAAGAACTGCATTTACCATAAGCACATTGACCATTAACATCAGCCCCTTTTTCTATGAGATATTTTACTACATCTAGGCTCCCTTTAAAAGCAGCATAATGGAGAGGCGTGTTACCCAGGTCATTAGCATTAACATTGGCTCCTTTTTCTACTAGATGTTTTACTGCATTTAAATCTCCTTTAAGAGCAGAATCGTGTAAAGGAGTATATTCAGGACAATCAGTTTTTAGATTAGCACCCCCTTCTTCCACTAAACATTTCACTACACCTAATTCACTCAAAAAAAGAAAATATTTAAAAGTAGAGTTACCAAGCTCATCTTTAGCATTGATACCAACTCCTTTTCTTATGAGATATCTCATTACAGACAATTTTCCCATTAGAGCAGCCACAAACAAAGTAGTAACTCCATCATCAGCTTTAGCGTCAATGTTAGCCCCTTTCTCTACGAGATACGTTACTATATTTAATCTACCTGAGCAAACAGCAGTATGCAGAGGAGTCAATCCCTTAAGACCTTTAGCGTTAATGTTAGCTCCTTCTTCTATGAGACGTTTTACTATACGTATCTTACCTGAGTAAGCAGCAGCGTGTAAAGGAGTTCCACCATTACATATATCATCAATATCAGAACTTCTTTCTTCTATAAAACTTTTTACTATACTTGTCATGTTTAAAGAAACAAAAGGGGAAGAACTCTTTCCCTCATTGTCCTTCGCGTTAACATCAACACCTTTTTTAATGAAATGCTTTATTAAACCTCGTGTGATGATGTTTTCAACTTTATTGATATTGTTTGCTAACACAGCATTCAACAACCCCTTATTTAAATCTAATTGTACTTGCTTTAGATGTTCCACAACATCATTACGTTTGCCATCAATAGCAATATCTAGCGGTTTCTTGCCATTCTTCGCTTTAGCATTAACATCAGCCCCATTCTCTATAAGATTTTTTACTATATCTAAGTAACCTTCTTTAGCAGCTTCGTACAGAGGAGTATTCCCAATACTACTTTGAGCATTAACATCAGCCCCATCCTCTATAAGAGTTTTTACTATATCTAAGCAACCTTTTCTAGCAGCTTCGTGCAGAGGAGTACGTCTAATATTACTTTTAGCATTAACATCAGCTCCCTCCTCTATCAGCTTTTCTACTGCATTTAATTGGCCATATGTAGCAGCAAAATGCAGAGGGGCAAGACCTCTATCTTTAGCATTAACATCAGCTCCCTGATTTATAAGCTCTATAATTTTACTAAGATTGCCTTCAGCTGCAGCAACCATTAAATCATTATTCTTACTCATAAGAACTTCCCTTTTGAAATTCTACAAAAACTAAACTTAATTTTAGTATAAATATTACTTAAGGTATAATAATATTTTTAATTTGTCATGACTTTTTTTTCAAAATTAAAAATATTTTTCCCATATAGCAATTTAGATCAGACCATAGACATATTTTACAGCACTAGTTGCTTCTGCTGTTGTCACATAAATTGCATGTCTTCTGTATCTACTGCAATATAAATCTGAGATTTTTTACCAGCATAATAGAGCTTTTCTTCAGCATTATCTGCATTTTTAACACTTTGAACATTTGAAACTTGTTTCTGACTATTGCTCTCGCCAACTAATTTTTTTGAAGACTTGTTTCAGCAAACTTGGTTTTTCTTCATTCTTTTTATTCCATATTTAAAAATAGTAATGTATACCCTGAAAAATCCTTGGGTTCAATAATATCGACTTTTGAGATACCCCACAAAATACTTCATAAATTTTCCTGGTCTTATTTTTTCTATTACTCTCAAGAATTGTTTTCTACTTATATTTCTTGAGTACACATTTCTCATATTTATATACATCATCTACTAGTTTCTAATGCATATGTCAGTCCATATTATTTATTCACAAGAGCTTTAATCACTAAATGAACAATGTCACGCAAAGTTTCATCTTGAATTTTTCTATATTCTCTTACTAATCGTGATATTTCTTCGCTACCTACATTGCTACGAAAGGCCTTATCATGTAAGTCTTCAGAGGCTTTGGTAAAAAAATATGACATATCAACAGACAAAACTTCTGCCAAATTATACAATCTATCAACTACAAGCCTAATCTCTCCGCTTTCATATCCTTGTACATGCTGAAATGAAATTTCAAGCTTTTTTCCTAAGTCTCTTTGACTAAAACCACACATTAGCCTTCTTTTCCTTATTCTTTCACCTATTTGTTTATCGATAGGATGTTGTATAGTCATTTTACATATCAGGTAATATTAACTATGTATTATCACTCTGAGAAAAAGATTTTACCAATATATAAACTGCACTACGTAACCTTTTGCTCTTAATTTCGTTATATCCTTTGACTAACTTTAGTATTTCTTCATCATAAGCTTCATGTGAGTCAGTATGCATATCAGTAAAAAAGTTAGCAACATCTATCGATAGTACTTTTGCTAAGTCATACAGTCTACTGGCTAAAACGCAATTTGAACCATTTTCGTACCTTTGTATCTGTCTATATGAAACACCTATTCTTCTTCCCAACTCGGTTTGTGTCAAACCACAGTATAACCTAAGTTCCTTTATTTTTTTACCTAATTGCACCTTTTATCCCTTACTCAAATTTACAACAAATTTTATGAAGTGGAAAAAACTAGCAAAGTAATTGCTTTAACAATTTCTGCCTCTCGCTAATTAAATCGTTTGGCCTTATGTATTTTTTCTCAATCTCCCTCATCTCTTTTTCTCGCTCTGCAGTGCTATTTCGTATTACTTCAGCCGAATATCTGCTTTTGCCAGATGCAAACTCTGATCTTAATCTTCTAACCTTATATTCAAGCTCAGCAAATCTTTCATGCTGCTCAAGAAGCTCTATCATGTGTTTGATTTCAGAATTTAGCTTTTTTTCCTCAACATCTCTCACAATAAAAGAAAGCAGAAGCTTATCTATTTGGTAATCAATATTTGGTTGAGTAGCAAATAGATTGATCATAGCTTTTACATCAGTAGGATTTGCAACTAATAAGCTAAAATTACTACATAGAAAATTATAGAACTTTATCGTCTTCACAAGATAATTTTTCATATCTTGTGATAATTGCAATTTTTTGTGAATTCCTGACAGCAATATTTTCAATTCTTCCAAGTATTCTACATCAAAATCACCTACTTCTGTAGGTAAAAGGATCATTAGCAGCTTTTTTACAAGCTCAACATCATTTGACTTAACTGCATTGTAAAGAGCTTTTTCTTTATCTTTTTTTAAATCATAAAGCTCTGATGAGTTATCTATGCTGAACAGGTATTCAGTGTTTCCTTGAGGAGAGTAGATTAAAATGTCCACTTCTCTTAGTGGGTGATCATCATTAAACTTTTCTAGTAACTGCTTATCAGTAGTTTCCTCTATTGCCACAGCTGCTTTGCTTACCTCTTTCAACTTTGCAATATCATCTCTTGAGTTTTCAAGTATGTCTTTAGCCTTATCTAGCAGCTGCTCATATAGAACTATTTTTTCTTCATTATCAAGTAGCTGACAATGCTTTTTCAGCTTTTCAGTAGAGTAAGATAGGATATCCATTTTTTTCAATTTTACGATTACGATACCCCATTTTTGTTGAAACTGAAATAATTTTTACGAGATGTGTTTTTCTAGTGTAAATGCCCGTAAAACTTGCTATCATAATATATAGTAAATCAATAAGTCGTATAATGTTAACAATTAAATAACATTTATCACGTTATAGTAATAAGATTAAGTGAGGGTTACAATGAAAAAAATAAAAAGTAAAAAATTGTCTAGTAAAATGTTAAAAGCGGTAGAGCGAATAGCAAAAGAAGGATTATTACCTAATTTTATAAAAGCTACTCCAACAGCAAATAAAAAGATTAGTAAATTACCTGTCTTAACATATCCTGAGGAGCTCAATCCATTTCGATCAGCTTTATGCAAGATAAGGCTAAGTGAATATGAAAATGTGAAATTAAATGAATTCTTGGAAAAAGCTATTGCAGCTGAAAATCTAGACAAATTAAGTAAAATCGTCGATGAAGCTTTGGATTTAGGAATAAGAGTAAACACTCGCAATGAAGATGGCTTTAGCTTCGCTAACGTTACAATGTTTAAGATGTATCGTGATGAATTCAAAGGAAATAAACAAGAAGATATAATCAGAAGGTTATCCTTAAATGGAGCAGATTTTAATGTGCAAGTTGATAATAAAATAACTGAAATTTATCAAAAAGTGCAAAAAGAAATTGAGCCACAAATGTACAGTCTACTCAAAAAGCTCAGGGAAGTTGGAGAGAATGCTGCTATAGAAGGAACTGTTGAAAGTGTGGAAATTGATAATAAGACCTTCTATATTGAATTTTCACATAGCTGCATAGTTGATGTTGCAAAAGTTGTAGAAGGTGCAAAAAACTTGGGTCTGAGCAAGGGAGATTTAAACCTTGGTGGCAATATCATAAAAATAGGTGATGGTGAAGTTGAAGTTAAAACTGGAAAAGACGGCAAAAGAGACTATGTGGATGTATCTGATAACAGCGCTTTTTCAGTCACATTTTATACTAGCCTAGGAGAGTTAAATTTAATGGTATATCACGATACAGAAGACTATCATCAAGTACAAGTTGAGGTAGAAGATGAAGAAATGTGGAATGAGTTACAAAAAATAGGAGAAATCATAGGACAAGGTTGTTTATTTGGTGGAATGTCTGTTAAAGAAGTAGTGGAAAAAGGCAGCTTTACTAGATGTGGAAGGTGGGGAGACCAAAATTCTAAAAGTAGTGAGACTTTTTCTTGGGTGAATAAATTAAAAGACAACAAAACAACATCCGCAGGGCGTTCTTGATCGGAGGCTATGTTTTTACATAGCCTTAGCTATTGCGAAGTAAAGTAGTTTTTAAAATTCAATCAAGTTTACCATAAATAATTTACTTTAACCAATAATTTTCTTGTAAAGGTGAGTTGGAAATACATTTAGGCATTATTACTTATTGGCAAGCGCTTCTATTACTGAATGAACAATATCACGCAATGCCTCATCCTTAATTTTCCTGTATTCTCTTACTAATCTTGATATTTCTTCGCTGCCCACATTGCTACAGAAGGCATTATCATGCAAGTCTTCAGAGGCTTTGGTAAAAAAATATGACATATCAACGGACAAAGCTTCTGCCAAATTATACAGCCTATCAACTATAAGCCTTACCTCTCCAGTTTCATATCCTTGTATATGCTGAAATGAAATTTCAAGCTTTTTTCCTAAGTCTCTTTGGCTGAGACCACACATTAACCTTCTTTTTCTTATTCTTTCAGCTATTTGCTTATCGATAGGATGTTGTATGGTCATTTTACATATCAGGTAATATTAGCTATGTATTATCACTTTGAGAAAAAGATTTTACCAATATATAAACTACACTACGTAACCTTTTGCTCTTAATTTCGTTATATCCTTTGACTAGTTTTAGTATTTCTTCATTATAAGTTTTATGTGAGTCGACATGCACATCAGTAAAAAAATCAGCCACATTAATCGATAGTGCTTTTGCTAAGTCGTATAGCCTACTGGCCAAAATTTGGTTTGAACTATTTTCGTACCTTTGTATCTGTCTATACGAAACACCTATTCTTTTTCCTAACTCAGTTTGTGTTAAACCACAGTACAACCTAAGTTCCTTTATTTTTTTGCCTAATTCCACTTTTTATTACTAATTTTAGCTGTTCAAGCTTATATTGAATTTTTTAATTTATGAAGTGGAAAAAAAGAAGGAAAGCTAGAGAACTTTCCTTCCGATCTACAAATTACAATAAACCACTGTCGTAAAAACTAAAGTGGCTCTTCTGTGTTACGATTATATGATCTATCAATTTCATTCCTACATTTTCACAGGTTGCAGCTAATGTAAGTGTGTTATCCTCATCCTCCTTTGACGGTTCTATATCTCCACTTGGATGATTATGTGAAATTGCAACAGATGCTGCGTCAATCAGTAATCCCTGTTTGATTATTTCCCTCACATATAGAGGTACTCTGTCTATAGTTCCACAGTCTTGAATATACTCATATATTAAATGACCACTTCGATCTAAGTATACCACTCGTAAGCTTTCCTTTCTTGACTGTCCTATTGCTGCTTTAAAGTATTTTAGTAGCTCTTCTCTATTGTCAAGAATCGACAGCTTTTTTAACTTACCTTTCAGTATCCTATCGAAAATCTCTTTCAGACAAAAGATATTTGCTATTGCTCCATCGTTCATTCCTGTAACATTTTTTAGCTCGTGAAGATCAGCATTAATTACCCTTCCTAAACTACTAAAAAGCTCCATTAGCCTTTTGGCAACTTCTCTTCCTTCTGTACACGCAGATAGATTACGTTCCAGTAGCTCATGGTCAAGTAAAGACCTACCTCTACTTGATAGAATACGAGTTTCTAATTTCTCTTTTCTCTCACTATTATTCATAAAAACCTCCAAGATCAACATTATATACAAATTCAACGCCAGCTTTCTGACGCAGTAGTTCTCGAGGAATAACCCTTTTGAACTCTAAATTTGCAATGTTGTCCTTGTTGCT
>DWQL01000008.1:0-42521 GCA_018231265.1 Noctuana haematospila | reverse complement strand
GAAACGAAGTGGAACGTTGTTACCATATATTATCTAGCTACGCGAGCTAGCCTTTCGGAAAAAAGATAAAAATTGAATGTGACAAAAAGCGTCACAGTCAATTTTTCCTATTTTTCTGTCAAGGCTGGACGAGCTTGCTTCGCTTTTAAATTTAGGAGGAATTTGATGTTTCAGTTTTTACCTCATTCAGTTTTACAAATGGGTACTATTTTTTTGTCGATCGTGATCGAAGCTTTACCGTTTGTGATGTTAGGTTGTGTCATATCGGGCGCTTTATATGTATTTTTAACGCCAGACAGAGTTAAAAAGTTATTACCTAAAAATAAATTTTTATCGATCATTGTTGGGAGTCTACTAGGGTTCTTTTTTCCTTCTTGTGAGTGTGGTATTGTACCAATCGTTCATCAGTTTGTAAAAAAAGATGTGCCGACTTATACAGCTTTTTCGTTTATGATCACAGCACCGATCATTAATCCAATTGTGCTTTTTTCAACCTATATCGCCTTTGGGAATTCCTTTAAATTTGTGATTTGGCGGGTTCTTGGTAGTATGCTGGTAGCATTAGTTGTTGGTGTTTGGTTGGCTTATATCAATAAGGAACCGATTCTACAACAAACAGAAATTGCGGCTTGTAGGATAGAAGAAACAGAGCATCATCATGAAACAGAAGGTTTTTGGCATAAGTGTTGGTCGGTGTTGACACACGGAATAGATGAATTTTTTGATACAGGGCGTTATTTGATTTTTGGTTCTCTGTTAGCGGCAGCTATGCAGACTTATTTACCAACCGGTGCGATTTTACAGTTAGGCCATACGAAGCTTTTAGCGATTCTGGTTATGCTTGTGTTAGCAGCTACGTTGTCATTGTGTTCAGAAGCAGATGCGTTTATTGGTTCTTCTCTATTAAGTTTATTTGGAAATGGTCCAGTTGTCGGGTTCTTGGTTTTTGGTCCAATGGTGGATATCAAAAATCTGTTGATGATGAAACGCTATTTTAAAACGTCGTTTATGTTAAAATTTGTTGGGATCGTAACAGTCTTAGTCAGTCTGTATGCACTAGCGATTTGAGGAGGGAAGCAAGATGATCAGATTTTTGATTTTAGTGGGTTATACTACATTAATGATGTATCTACAAGTTTCAGGTAGATTGAATCAATATATAAACGTCCATTATCGTTATTTAGCTATTTTATCGATGGTGCTTTCTTTTGTGCTCGCAATCGTGCAGCTGATTTTATGGAATAAAGAAGCGGATCAAAAGCCGCATGAGCATCACCACCATGATGAACACGATCATGGTTTAAATAAACCTTATCAACGTGGGATTGCCTATACATTACTGGTGTTACCTTTAATAGTCGGATTTTTATTTCCAACAGTTAGCTTGGATACGTCGATTGTTGAAGCAAAAGGCTTTAATTTCCCCTTGAGTAAAGAATCGGTCGGTGATCCAGATGTTGAGACACAATATTTAAAACCAGATACGAGCATTTATTTTGATAAAACAGATTATGATAAGCAAATGAAACAAGCGCTAACGAGGTATATTAAAGACGATCATGTCACTGTAACTGAAGAAAATTATTTAGAAGTGATGGAACTGATCTATAATTATCCAAGTGAATTTATTGGAAAAACAATTAGCTATAAAGGATTTGCGTTTAACTCGACGAAAAAAGAGCAGTCTGATGTGTTTGTGTTCCGATTTGGAATCATTCATTGCGTTGCAGATTCTGGAGTGTTTGGGTTACTGACTCATATGCCAGAAGGCCAGACCTTTAAAAATAATGACTGGGTAGAATTGACTGGAACCATTCATTCTGGGTACTATGCCCCCTTTAAACGAGACATTCCTGTTGTAGATGTTACAAAAGTCAAACAAGTTGAAAAACCAAAAAATCAATATGTTTATCGATCATTTTAAGGTTGATCCAGAAACGTTTAGGACAGAAAAATAAGCCAGCATTCATGAAAATTGTTTTACCAATTTTTGTGAATGTTGGCTTATTGTTGCTTCTGCTTTTACCGTTTATTCGAGATCAGCGCGTTTAACAAAAAGAGAACTGACTTTTGTTGCAAACTTATCTATTTTTCCCAAATAAGCTGGTATTCTAGCTCACCTGTCGTATCATCTAGTTGTTCGTTCACCAATTGAAAGTCGTGCTTTAGATAAAAATTATAGGCCGGTTGATTTTTAGCATAGACTGAAAGGGTTAGCGTACTATGAGCATTTTTAGACTCATTCAAAAGCTTTTGGCCAATGCCTTGATTACGATAGTCATGTTGTACAAAAATGCCGGCAATATAGGTTTCACTGATCCCTACAAAACCTGTGATTTTATCCTTATCACGATGGACGTAGAGCTCGGCTAAAGGTAATGCTTCTTTTACCTCAGCAAAATGGTCTTGCCAATAAGCACTTGGGATAAAAGGGTGGGCCTCCTGATTTGCTGCTAGCCAAATCGTTAAAATTTCTTCCAATTCATTCGTAGTTAAATTCTCTATTTTTGTGATCATTCTTCTTATCCTTTCTGTTTTATCATAACGAAAGAACAATTAACGCACTCATCAAGCCACCTCCTGCTTTATTATCAAATGTTATTTTTCTTCTTTTTTTCTAATTAAACCTACGAGCTCTCGTTTTTCTCTAAAGTTTCTGATATTATGATTCAAAACCTCAGATAATACTAACCCTAATGCAATTGCCCCAGCGATCATAACCGCTTGTACCGCAGAATAAGCAGCTGTTTCGTAGTTGCCAATAACTAAATTGCGGACGGCCTGATAAGCAAGACCACCAGGCACTAAAGGAACCATTCCGGGAATATTGAAAATCGTAACAGGTAGCTTGAGGAGCCGTGAACAGACAAAACTAACAGCCGCCACACTCAATGCTCCGAGTAAGGAACCTAAAGCGGCAGTAGCGCCTAATTGAACAGAAAACCAATAGAACATCCAACCCGATGCTCCTGATAAACCACAAGCAATCAGCGAGCGTCTGGGAACATTTGTAATAATGGCATAGGCTGCTGATGCTAAAAAACTAAATGAAAACTGAACCAGTAAATGAATCATATCAAAACCTCCGAATTCTTATAAAATAAGAGGGACTATTTCCGTAAATTAAGTTTCTAGTAAAATAATTGAAAGACAAAGGCAATCGCGAATCCGATCATAGAGGCTGTCATCATGGCTTCAGTTCCTCTGGAAACACCGGAAAGATAATGACCTGCTAAAAGATCTCGCAAGGCATTGGTCATTTGAACCCCTGGGACAAGGGGCATAACACAGCCGATAATAATCATATCTTGATTAACACCTAATCCACTTTGACTGCTTAAAAGAGCCGCACAGCCAATAAAAAAGGCTGCTAAAAACTCTGAAAGAAATTTGATCCTTAAGACTTTTAAGCTGAAGTAATAAAGACTATAGCCTAATCCTCCGATCAAACAAGTTAAAAACAAATCAGCCCAAACGCCGCCAAACAAAATCATAATTGTTCCACTGACTACAGCTGCACTGACGAATCTCATCCATAAAGGGAAAAATTTTCGTTCTTGCTCTAAGGTTTTTAGTTTTTCTAAAAGTTCATCTAGTGTGAAAACGCCTGTTACATATTCTCTTGATAGTTGGTTGATTGTAGAGACTTTTTCTAGATTGATCGAGCGATTTAAAATTTGAACCATCCGAATTGTAGAAGTGCCGTCTAATCCTACGAAAAGCCCAGTTTGAGTAACGTAGCTGACTAAGCGATAATCACCTGACGCTAATGCAATACGACTCATAGTATCTTCAACCCGATACATTTCCGCATCGCTTTCCAGCATGATTTTTCCTGCCAGTAAGCAAGTTTCTAAGACTTTTTCTGTATCTATTGTCGCCATTTATTTTCCTCACTTTTAAGTTCTATCTTATCTAAACTTAGTATAGTTGATTGTGACTAGAAAAAACAGCATAGAACAGTAAAAAGATCCATATTTATCAATCATTCTTCACAAATGATCGACTGTCTATCCGTAATAAAATTTATTATCACTTTAACCGTACTTATCGTATAATAGAAAAAAGTATGAAAAATTAGGATGATGGGGATGAATAAATGATTTTATTGGGGTCTTTGATCAATGGGTTAACGATTGTATTTGGGAGTTTATTAGGAGCTATTTTACGAAATATCTCAGAGAAAATGAAAGATACGGTAACGAAAGGAATCGGTCTAGGCGTATTAGTTTTAGGTATTCAGATGGCCTTTAAAACATCTTCATTTATCGTGATTTTGATTAGTTTGTGTATAGGTGCAATGGTAGGAGAAGCGTTAGGTATCGAAAATAAGATGAATGAGTTTGGGTTGAAACTGGAAAAACGTTTTGCCAAACCAGGAAGTAATTTTGCTGATGGATTTGTGACTGCTTCGTTGATCTTTTTAATTGGTTCGATGGGAATTATTGGTGCAATTGAAAGTGGTGTAGCAAATAATCATCAAACGCTTTTTACAAAAGCTGTGATGGATGGTTTTATGTCGATCATGCTGACAGCTACATTAGGCGTAGGGGTTCTTTTTTCTGCGGTCCCTGTTTTTTTGTATCAAGGAATTATCGCCTTATTTGCAAGTGTTATGATGCGTTATATTCCAAAAGAACTGCTAGATTTATTGATGGGAGAAATTAGTGCGATTGGTGGGTTAATGATTGTGGGCATTAGCTTGAATATTATGGAAATCACCAAAATTAGAGTCTCCAATTATTTACCAGGACTGCTCATTTTGATTGGGATCATTACGTTACAGTTTTATTTTTAAAAATGGATAAAAATGATGACAGACAGTTGTCATCTTTCTTGTGTTATGCTCATTTTATAAATTAGATGGAGTGATAAAAATGACCGTTCAATTAACTGAAAAAACAATTAAAGGCAACAAAATCCGCACAAATAATCACCGTTTAGATGAAATCATTGCGTTGTGGAACAAGGTACCTGCGATGCATTTAGTTGGAGATTTTTATGCAGTTTATTCAAACTATGAAAGTAATTTTAAAGGTGATTATGATTTGTTAGTTGGAAGTGAGCAAGCTGAATTTCCAGAGACGACCATCATTCAAGCTGGAACTTATGTTGAAATCCCAGTAGAGGTTGCAAGTCCAGAAGGTGTAGGAAGGGCTTGGCAGAAAATTTGGGAAGATGAAGCCTTAGAAAAGCAGCGGACCTACAAAAGTGATGCTGAACATTATAAAGCAGATGGGACGATCGTGATTTACCTTTCTGTATAAATAGAAAAATCAGGATGACGAATTTCACGTTATTCCTGATTTTTTTATTTGCACAAATGTATATTTATTTATTTTGGTTGAATAAATTAATAAAAAACCATTGACTTGTATAATCAGAAAACTTATAATATGAAAAACAGTACCCCTTAAAAAAACTAAAAGGAAAAGAAGTGAAGTAAATGAAGGTCTCAATTATTGGTGTAACAGGTTATAGCGGGTTAGAGCTATTGCGCTATCTTAGACAGCATCCAGCTGTCGAGGTTATTTCTATCCATAGTCATTCGATGAATAAAAAATCATTAGAGGCTATTAATCCACATTTGAAACAACTTATTTCTTTACCTTTAGAAGAAATCAATCCGGAAAAAATCATGAATAAAAGTGATTTAGTCTTTTTTTCAACCCCATCAGGTATTTCCAAGGAATTGGCTCTACCGTTTATTAAGGCAGATTTTCCAGTGATCGATTTATCAGGTGATTTTCGTTTGAAAGAACTGGATGCCTATGAGACTTGGTATGGTTCATCTGCGGCACCGCTAGATCTGCTGCAAAAATTT
The DNA here is from genome assembly GCA_018231265.1 of Noctuana haematospila. Lineage (NCBI taxonomy): Eukaryota > Metazoa > Arthropoda > Insecta > Lepidoptera > Hesperiidae > Noctuana > Noctuana haematospila. Next base: position 36,697 of record DWQL01000008.1, on the reverse strand, counting down.
GATTATGGTTTGGCAGAATATCGAGAGAACCCTCAAGCAAAATGGATCGCTAACCCAGGCTGTTATGCGACTGCAGCAGAATTATCTTTAGCGCCTTTATTGAAAGAAAATAAACTTGATGTAGATTCGATCGTGATCGATGGAAAATCAGGCGTTTCAGGTGCGGGTAAAGGATTATCGCAAATAACTCATTTTTCTGAAGCCTACGACAATATGACAATATACAAAATGAATAGCCACCAACATATTCCTGAAATTGTTCAGCAATTAAAGAAATGGGCGCCCACACTTGAAGGAATCCAGTTCTCAACATCCTTGATTCCAGTGACGCGAGGAATATTTTTAACCACGTATGCCAAATTGAACGAACCGATTTCTGACGAGGAATTAGTTGATTTGTATGGCACACATTTTGAAAATAGCCCTTTTGTACGAATCCAAGCAGTTGGCCAATATCCAGTTCTAAGACAAGTGATCGGCTCAAATTATTGTGATATTGGTCTTGCCTATAATCCGCAAACCAAGATGGTCACGATTGTAACGGTGATTGATAATTTAGGAAAAGGGGCAGCCGGACAAGCCATTCAGAATTTAAATATTTTTGCAGGGTTTGATGAACGTTGCGGCTTAGATCTTTTGCCGATTTATCCATAAAAAGGTTGATTTTAACTAGTATGCACGAGTAAAAAAAGAGGGAGCGACAAGCATGAAGAAGGTCATTGTTATAAAAATGGGTGGAGTAGCCAGTGATAACTTAACAAAATCATTTTTTGAACAGGTCGAACATTGGCAAAAAACAGGAAGAAAAATAGTGATCGTCCATGGTGGCGGACATTATATTTCTGAGATGATGCAGCGTTTGAATGTGCCGGTGATGATCCAAGATGGGTTACGGATCACAACGGAAGAAACGCTAAAAATTACGCAAATGGTTTTGATTGGTCAAGTTCAGCCGATGATCACAACACACTTTCAACAAGAAGGATTTTCTGTAGTTGGTTTAAATGCTTCTTGCGGTCAAATCATTACCGGAACATTTCTAGATAAAAATACATTAGGAGCGGTTGGGGAGGTCACACAAGTAGATACTGAATTGTTAGAACATTTACTTGAGACAAAACATATTCCGATCATTGCTCCTTTAGGTTTAACGGAAACAGGAGAATGGCTAAATATCAATGCTGATCATGTCGCCTGTAAAGTAGCCGAAGAGTTACAGGCAGAAAAATTGTACTTATTAACAGATGTACCCGGTGTGAAAAAAGAAAATCACTGGTTAAAGGAAATTACCACAAGTGACGTCCCAAAATTAAAAACAGCCAATATTATCAAAGGCGGGATGTTGCCAAAATTAGAAAGTGCGGTCACAGCTATCAAAGGCGGCGTAAAGGAAGTTCATATCACAAACCAACTTCAACATGCGGGGACCATTATCAAGTCGAAGGAGGTTTTTGCATGAGTTACTTATTTCCAAATTATCAAAGAAAAGAGCTAGAGCTGATCAAAGGAGCTCAAAATACACTGACTGATCGCTCTGGAAAAAAGTATCTTGATTTTACTAGTGGTATTGGTGTGATGAATTTGGGGTATAATGATCCTGAGTTGAATCAAGTCTTGCAAAATCAAGCTAGTCTTTTATGGCATACGCCTAACTTATATGAGAATCAGCTTCAAGAGCAGACCGCTGAACAATTAGCGAACAACAAAGAGTATGTCAGCTACTTTTGTAATAGTGGGGCAGAGGCGAATGAAGCCGCAATCAAACTAGCTCGAAAGGCAACTGGCAGAAGTAAGATCATAACCTTTACAAATTCTTTTCATGGTCGAACATATGGTGCAATGAGTGCAACAGGTCAAGCCAGTATTCATGCTGGATTTGAACCATTAGTACCTGATTTTGTTTATTTACCCTTTAACGAGCTTGAGCCTTTAAAAGCAGAAATCAATCAACAAACAGCAGCTGTTATGTTGGAATTGATTCAAGGCGAAGGGGGCGTCGTACCTGCAAAGGCGTCATGGGTTCAGTCTGTTCAGGCCCTTTGTCATGAGTTTGGCGCTTTATTGATCATTGATGAAATTCAAACTGGAATTGGTCGGACAGGCACTTTGTATGCTTATGAGCAGTATCAGATTGAACCAGATATTTTTACTTTAGCCAAAGGATTGGGTAATGGAATCCCCGTCGGTGCAATGCTAGGTAAGACTATCTTAGCAGAATTTTTTGGACCGGGCAGTCATGGTTCCACTTTCGGTGGTAACAAGTTAGCCATGAGTGTGGCAAGCCATGTTGTGACGCGGATTAATCAGCCTGATTTTCTTCAGTCAGTTCAAACAAAAGGAGCACAATTATATTCTGGTTTAACGAAAATCGCCGAAAAAAATCAGCAGATTATAGCGGTGCGTGGGAAAGGTCTAATGTTCGGTATTGAGTTAGCCAATCAAAATACGTTAAAACAAGTATTAGATCAATTAGAATCAGAAGGCTTACTTGCATTAAAAGCAGGTCAAACTGTGTTGCGTCTCCTGCCTCCATTAACGATCACAAAAGAAGAAATCGATCAAGGGTTGAGCATAATCGCTAACGTGTTCAACAACTCAGCTTCATAAATAAATCTATCGAAAAAGGAGAATAGTAAATGATAAATTCATTGTACGGCAAAAGTATTTTAAATTTAACTGAGTTGACTAAAGCAGAATTTTTGTCAATTATCGAACTCGCTGTGGCAATAAAAGCGAAGCCAGAAGCCTACCGAGGTGTGTTAGCAGGGAAGATTTTGGCGATGATCTTTGAAAAAAATAGTACTCGAACGCGGGTTTCTTTTGAATCAGGAATCATTCAACTTGGCGGACAAGCGATTATTCTAGATTCAAAAAGCACGCAAATGGGCCGAGGGGAACCGATCAAAGATACGGCAAATGTTATGTCTAGTTATGTGGATGCGATCATGATTCGCACTTTTTCAGATCAAATGGTTGCCGAACTTGCTGCAGAAGCCTCGGTTCCAGTAATCAATGGCTTGACTGACGATCATCATCCGTGTCAGATCTTAGCAGACTTTCAAACCATTTACGAACAAAAAGGCAAGTTGGCAGGGCTTAAATTAACTTATATAGGGGATGGGAATAATATGGCCCATTCATTTTTAATTGGTGGTAGCTTAGTTGGGATGGATGTGACGATTGCAACACCTAAGGGCTATGAACCCAAGGCAGAATATGTAGCGTTAGCTAAAAAAAATGCCCAGCTAAGCGGTAGTAACATAGAGATTTTAACAGACCCAGAGCAAGCAGCCAAAAATGCTGATGTTTTAGTGACAGATGTTTGGGCAAGCATGGGGGATGAGTCAGAACAAAAAGAGCGTGAAGCGATCTTTAAGTCATTCCAAGTTAATAATCGGTTAGCTGTTAAAGCGAAAAAAGATTACTTATTTCTCCATTGTTTACCTGCTCATAGAGGTGAAGAAGTAGCAGCTGATATCATTGATGGAACCCATTCTGCAATTTATCAAGAAGCCGCAAACCGTTTGCATGCCCAGAAGGCTTTGCTAGTTAAAGTGATGACTAATTTATAAAAGTGAAATGATGCAAAGCGATAGATTCGTTTTGCATCATTTTTTTTTAAAACTAAACATAGTCCATTGATCTGTTGTTTCGTGATTAACAATTGAAAAGCCTAAACTTGACACATAAGCTTGAAAATCGACATTTTTTTTCAACTCTGGTAAAAAGTAACTGATTTTGGCTGTCTCACAAGCAAATACGATCATTCCATCTACTTTAAGAACACGATGGATTTCATGGAGAGCTTGGTCTAAATCATCCCAGTGAAAATGTGTTTGGAATGCGGTGACTAGATCGAACGTTTCGGAGCTAAATGCAAGTTTGTGAACATCCATTGTTTTAAAGTGGATCGCTCCACCCGAGTATTTCTTGATTGCTTGAGAAATTGCGGCTTCAGAAAAATCAATTCCAGTGACAGTTAATGCCTTCTTTTGGTTAAGCAGATATGCGCTTGAACGACCATTCCCTACACCGATGTCCAAAATAATCGAATGATCGGCTAACTCCACGCGATTCATTGTCCACTTCACTAAAGGTAGATAAACGGCATTCCAAAGTCGCATCATCAAAATACCTAAAACCCCAGTTGGTTTTTTCGATTGCTTCAATAAAAGTCCAAATAGACAGATTAATAACACGACGATTACAATACTGATATTGAGAAACATGAGAAAACTCCTTTATTTTATATTTAGCACTTTAAAATAGTATACAATAAAAAAACAGTCGTTAGAAAAGAACCACGATTATTTTACCTAAAATTACAGTAAAAACACTTTTATTTGCTGAATAATCATCCAATTCTGTTAAAATTAAAGGAAATCTTTAATATATAGCAGAAAATGTTAAGTTTTGTTTGTAGTTTTGCCTTGTTTTTAGTAGAATGAAACTGTATGAATAGAATAAAAGTGAGGTGTAGATAAATGGGTTTTACAGATGAAACTGTACGTTTTGATTTTGATGACAGTCGTAAGAAGGAAGTAAGTGAGACTCTGGCTACTGTATACAAGGCTCTAGAGGAAAAAGGATATAATCCGATCAATCAGATTGTGGGCTATTTGCTTTCTGGAGACCCGGCCTACATTCCTCGTTATCAAGACGCTCGAAATTTGATTCGTCGTCACGAACGAGATGAGATCATGGAAGAGCTGGTTAAATATTACTTATCTGATCACGGAATCACTATTCGATGAGAGTAATGGGACTTGATGTTGGGTCAAAGACTGTAGGAATCGCTGTTAGTGATCCATTTGGCTGGACAGCTCAAGGTGTTGAGATCATTCGGATCAATGAAGAGCAGGAAGAATTCGGCTTCGAACGGTTAGCAGAATTAGTTAAAGAATATGAAGTGACTCGCTTTGTGGTGGGATTACCAAAAAATATGAACAATACGATCGGACCAAGAGCAGAAGCTTCAATGGCTTATGGAAAAAAGATCGAAGAGCTGTTTCAAATCCCTGTTACCTATCAAGATGAGCGTTTAACAACGGTTCAGGCAGAACGTATGTTAGTTGAACAAGCCAATACTTCTCGAGCGAAAAGAAAAAAAGTAATCGATAAAGTAGCTGCTGTCATGATTTTACAAAATTATCTAGATGGCGCTGGCAATAAAATTTAAACGACTTGTTAGAAAACAAGTGTCAGATAAAAGGAGAGCATAACAATGGCAGAAGAGCATAACCACGATCATGACCACGAAGGACATGAGCACATCACGTTAGTTGATGAACAAGGAAACGAAACACTATACGAAATCCTTTTAACAGTTGATGGACAAGAAGAATTCGGTAAAAATTACGTACTTCTTTACCCAGCAGGTGTTCCAGAAGAAGAAGATGTTGAATTACAAGCCTATGCTTACATCGAAAACAACGAAGGAACAGAAGGCGAATTACAACAAATCGAAACAGACGCTGAATGGGATATGATTGAAGAAGTCTTCAATACATTCATGGCGGAAGAAGAAGAATAGTATTTAATAAAGAGCTGAGTCTGCATCTTGTAGATTCAGCTCTTTTTATTTTACCGACTATTCTAAAAAAGAACTTTCCAGAAGCAATCATAGATAGTTGTCATTACCTTTAATCGTTTTCTCATATTTATATTTTCCCTAGCATATGCTAAACTGAATAAGAAAATATCTAAATTAGAAAAGCGATTTTGAAAATCTAATTCAAGCAGAAAAGATGCTAATATACATTATCAAGCACTTACTTTGTCTTATGGATTAAACGGCTGTACTTTAGCTGAGCGAGCTGAAATTATTTCACTTAAGCAAAGGATTGTAAACAGAAAAAAGGTCTATGAATTACTTGATATATTAAAAAAAGGGGTTTAGCTATGAAAAAAATGATTATTTTCTCCAGTACATTATTAGTAATTACACTAACAGGGTGTTCTTTGGATAAAAAGAATACGTCTTCTATGGATTCATCAAATACTGGGATGACTACTTCTGAACAAGAACAAGTACGTACTTCCAAAAGGGAATATGCTTCTCTTGTTGGACTGTGGGAATGTTTAGATGAAGCAGGGAAAGGCGACGAAGTGACGATCAAACAGAATGATGCTGGTATAACGATTCAATATGCTGGCGAGGATGAGACAGTGACAAAATTTACTGAAAAAAAAGTAGAAAAAAATAGCATCTATTTTAGATTTGAAAATAAAAAGGATGAAATGGCCTACATGATCGATTTGAAAACAGACGGAACGATTATTCTTAATCGAGGAACCACTAATACTGAAATGACAGGGTTAAGTAAGCCAATGGAATACAAAAAAATAAAGAATACTACCGATGAAAAGCCAACAACCAATAAAAGTGAAAGTAATTTTACTTTACAAAAAATAAAAGAACAAGTAGAAAAAACTGGCGACTTCGAATTGTTTAAAAGGGAACCAGGGTTTGAGGATGATGAGTTTAAAGTATTGGCAGTTCAAGAGAATGATGGCTATGGTTTTATTAGCGGACCTGATAACGGAGAACCTGCGGCAATTGTTCAAGATGAAAGTGGCAATACAATTCGTGAAGAGAATCCATCAACTGACCCCAGAGCAACTACCCTTAAAGAGGCAAGAGAATTGATTGAAACATTAAAAAATAAACAAATAAATCAGAAGTAAGTGATTGTTTAAGGTTATTTCCATATATAAAGAGCTGAAATGCTGTATAGCATTTCAGCTCTTTACATCGTTATTACTGCTCAATTTCATTTTTTTCTTTCTGGTAATACATCGAAAGAATCAAACCAATCCCAATAAAGTTAGCTAGATAAGCAGTTCCCCCCTGACTAATAAAAGGTAAAGGAATCCCAGTCAGTGGTAGTAAACCAATATTGGAACCGATATTTTCAAGAATATGAAATAAAAAATACATAATAACACCAGTGGTAATATAGGCATAAAATTCACGTTTTGCATGTAATGTACAGATCAACATCTGATAAATCAGATAGAAGAATAATAAAATCAACACACAAGTACCGACGAAACCAAAAGCTTCCCCAATTACAGTGAAAATCATATCTGATTCTCGCACAGGTACATAAATCTGCAAGTTTGTCAGTCCTTTTCCTAACAGCTCACCTGAACCAATAGCGGTCAAACCTCGTGCTTGCTGAAATGAAATAGAATCCGCATATTCAAAAGGATTGAGCCAGGCGTGAATTCGATTAAATTGGTACGGTTTGAAATGTAAGAACGAAAGAATCCGTTGTCCTCTTTCAGTCAACACCAATAAAATACCGCTGACGCCAAGTATTCCTATCAGACCAAAGCCAACACTCAAAATTTTCCAAGAACAGCCGGAAACCAGCACGATGCCGAGAAAAATGGATATAAAAACTAAACTAGTTCCAAAATCTTTTTGATAAAACATCAAAGCCAAAACGGGCAAACTAACCAAAAATAATTCACCCAGTAAGCGAAAATCTTCTTTTAAACTAGAGGAGCTTGCAGGATGTTGTCTTCTTCTTGTCACGATGTAGGCTAACATCAAAATATAGCCAAGCTTCATAAATTCTGATGGTTGAAACGAAACTGGGCCCAATCTGAGCCAACGTTTGGTTCCGGTGGCAGCAGCCATAACTGGGTCATGAAATTTTATAAGCAATCCTGATAAGAACAGCGATAAACCATAAAAAATGGGTGTTAATTTCCATAAATATTTTATGGGGATAATCATCGTAACAAACATTGTCCCGATTCCTAAAATAGTCCATAAAAGCTGCTTTTTCAATAATGGAGCAATAGATTCAACAGTCGGATCAGCATAGAATGCGCCATACTGTGCAACAAAACCAATGAGTATCAAAAGAAAAACGGGTAAGAGGAGGGCGTAGTTTACGGGTTCGTTAGTTTTAGCGATTGTTTTTCTCATACGTTTTCTCCTCGTTGACGATCCCATTCTCGAATTTCTGAGCCTCGGGCGTTTAACGCAATGCCTAGTGTCGTACTCAGAATCAGCAAGCTAGATCCACCATAACTAATAAAAGGAAAAGTCAGTCCCGTCATTGGAATATAGCCTAAAAGACTCCCGACATTTACAGCAACTTGAAGACAAATCAAGGTGCCACAACCAATATAAAGGTAAGAATAATAAAGATTTTTTGATTTTATGGCTAAAAGGAACAAGCGAGCAGCGATGAAGAAAACTAAAAATAAAATCCCCAAAGAAAAAATTAATCCCAGCTCTTCAATACAAATTGCAAAGATAAAGTCTGTATCTGCTGCGGGCAAATAGCCTTTTTTTTGAATGCTGTTGCCAAGACCACGTCCCCAGAAACCGCCATTATGCATTGCGTAGTAAGCGTTGGATGTTTGAAAACCTTTACCCGTTGGATCGATAAAAGGATTTTGCATGACCTCAAAACGAGTAACTAAATAACTGAATTTTTCAGGCATCCAGTCAGTTGGTATGGAAAGCAAAAGGACGGTTCCCAAGCGTTTTATTACGACAAAACCAAGTAGGGAAAGTGACATAAACAACGGAGAAAGACCACTTGATAAAAACAAAACTGAAACCAAAATAAAAATCATGGATGCCCCAGCGATATTAGGTTGAAGTGCGACTAGCAATATGAAGAAGCAGCAAATCAATAGTGAACGCTGATGGTTTTTGAATGAAAAGGGAACTAAACGATCATTTTTCGCAAGGTGAGCTGCAATATAAAGAATCAGTATTAGTGGAACTAACTCGGAGGGTTGAAATAATAGCACTCCTAAGTTGATCCAACGTTTAGCGCCGCCAACGCTAGTACCAATCAGTGGTAAGGTCACTAACGTTAAGAAGGTCAATACAAGTAAAAGGCTGATAATACTTGGCTTGCGAAAGACATTTAAATTGATTCGATAAACAAATGCCATACAAATTAAACTAAAAAGAAAGTAAGTTGTTTGTTTGATGGCTTTGCTAGCTGTTCCAAGATTGCTGTCTAATAAGTGATAAGAGCTAGAACTGTAAACCATTAAAATCCCGATAATACAAAGAATAAAGTATGGGGTTAGGATGTAAAAGTCTAAATAATGTAATTTGGATAAACGTTTTGGTTGATTCATTTTTTATTCCTCGCTAATCATTTTATTGATCATCAAATAAAGTGTGCATTAGGAATCGACTTAGATGTCGTTAAAAAAGTTTTTTCTGCTGTAAACAATGAAGTGTCTTACTTACTTGATAAAGAAAAATAGAGTAGCTTGCTCGAATTTCCTTTATTCCAACCTAGTTTCACCCCCAAAACCTATAGAATACACTGTCACTATTTATCAAAACAAAAAAACTTCGCTTAAATAACTCAGCGAAGGGGGATTGATTTCAGCACAAATAGAGCTTTCTCATCATTCTCATCGTTGAGTTTTAGCACTATGAAACGTAAAAAGCAGAGCTTTTAGCTACTTTGTGAAAAGCCTTAATTCGACAATTCCTGTCCTACCCATTCCTGTCTTTCGACATTTTTGAGCAGTAGCCTGTGTTTTCATAGGAGCCTCACCTAACAAGTTATTTAGATCGCCTTAAATATAGATAATATTTAAGGAGAAGTCAATTGGGTAAAGGTTAATTTTTTTATAAGTATAGAAGTAAAGAGCAACATGTATTTTGATTTGACGGGAATCTGGCTGTTCTTGTTTGCTTGATTACTCATTGCTATTTAATGACTAACTTTATATTTTCTTAATCTTAAAATAATAAATGACATAGCTACAACGTAAATAAGATAAAAACAACCCAAGATAGACTTCTAGTCTGTCTTGGGTTGTTTTTATCTTTTGGCAGCAATTTTTTTGGCTTTTTCTGTATTAGCAAAGTGAAGTTTTACATATTTACTTAATAATTCCATACCACCTTTAGCCAAAACGTTTGCGGCCACTTTATCCGAAGTTGCTCCAGCTCCTGATGGGACTTTCATGCCTAATTCTTTTGATTCTTTATCTAATTCCTCTAAAAACGCCGCACGACTGATGATCGAGGCCGCTGCTACCGCCACATGGTATTGTTCCCCTTTAGTGATAAAATAAAGCTTTTCACTGACTTGATTTTGTTCACTTCGTACATATTTTTTGTAGTTTGCTTCTGGCGTAAATTGATCGATCAAGATTGCTTCTGGTTTCGTCGGTGCAATCTCATTTAAGAGTAAGTGGATTGCCTGATTATGCAAGGCAACTTTCATATGGACTGCATTGTATTTTGGTTGGATTTGATTGTATTTTTCTGGCTCTACGATCAGAAGTTTGTAAGGAATCAACTCTTTAATAACAGATGATAACTGAACGATTTGAGGATCAGTAAGCTCTTTTGAGTCTCTTATGCCAAGAGCTTTTAATTTTGTGACCATCGTTTTATCGACATAGGCCGCACAAACAGTGACCGGTCCAAAATAACTACCATTACCAACTTCATCACTCCCTAAAACAGAAAGCTGACTGAAATTTGCCGGAAGTGTACTGCTTTTTTTGGAAGGTGAAGCTGACTGTTTGCTTTGAGTAGGCTGCCCCCATTTAGCAGCTATTTTCTCAGCATCTGGACCTTGAAAGACAATTTTGCCAGAAGTATAGGCTGTAATCGTTGTGTTGCCAACTTTGGCAACAAAGTCAGAGTAAGGAACGTGTCGATTTAAACGATGTTTCTCGTAGAATGAGTTCATTTTTTTTATTGTATCTTTGGTTACTTTGATTACCTGAGTTTGGGACATAGTGGTGCTCCTTTCGAATCTTCTTATCTATAGTAAAGCAAAAGAATAAAAAAGTGAAGTAGGATTCTTTGGTGAAAAGTAAAAAATGTATCGAGATTAATCGCGTTTTAATAACGTATATTTGAGTTTCCCGAAGATCTATGGTAGAATACATTATAAGTAATGATACTAGTTTGAGTGAGCGGATTTCTGCTCACTCTTTTTAATGGAGTAACATAGGCGAGACGTGTGATAAAAGGTTGCTATATGTCATTTCTGATTGTCTAGCTGCATGAATTAGGTTTTCTAAAAAACTAGTACGTTATATAAATCTCGAAGGAGGCGAAAATTTTGAGTAGTGTTGTGGAAACTGTTACCGAGTTAGTCACGCCGATCTTAGAAAAACAAAATTTTGAACTTGTAGAAGTAGAGTTTGTCAAGGAAGGAAGAGACTGGTTTCTCCGTGTCTTTATTGATAAAGAAGGCGGGATCGATATCTTAGACTGCGCACTTGTTAGTGAGCAACTAGACGAAAAACTTGACGCTATGGATCCTGATCCGATTCCGCAAGCATATTTTCTGGAAGTGTCCTCTCCGGGAGCTGAACGTCCGTTGAAGAAAGAAAGCGACTATGAAAAAGCAGTTGGAGAATTTATCCATGTTTCACTTTATCAAACAATTGATGGTGAAAAGCAATTTGAAGGTATCTTGAAAACCGTTGATAAAGATCAGTTGACCTTGACAGTCAAAATCAAAACAAGAGTCAAAGACTATACATTTGAACGAAAAAACATTGCAAAAGCTCGTTTAGCAATTCAGTTTTAATTAAGAAAAAATAAAGCAGAACTTTCCGGTTTTTGCCTATCAAAGGAAGCAAGGTCCAGCGTTCAAGTTGACCAGCTCCGTTTACCTTTCATTTAGACAGTAGGAGGAAATGATAAAAAAATGAGCAAAGAAATGTTAAATGCACTAGATGCATTAGAAGCTGAAAAAGGTATTTCTAAAGAGATCGTGATTGATGCATTGGAAGCAGCGTTAGTTTCCGCATATAAAAGACATTATGGACAAGCGCAAAATGTTGAAGTTGAATTTGACGGTAAAAAAGGCAACATCCATGTTTACGCCGTTAAAGAAGTAACGGAAGAAGTATTTGATTCACAATTAGAAGTATCATTGAAAGAAGCGATGGAAGTTAATAAAGCTTACGAAATGGGCGATAAGATCCGTTTTGAAGTAACACCAAAGGATTTTGGTCGGATTGCTGCACAAACAGCGAAACAAGTTATTTTACAACGCGTTCGTGAAGCGGAAAGAAACATTATCTACAATGAATTTAGTGCATATGAAAATGATATCATGCAAGGAATCGTTGAAAGACAAGACCGTCGCTATATTTATGTGAACTTAGGTAAAATTGAAGCTGTTTTATCAAAACAAGATCAAATGCCAAATGAATTTTATCAACCACATGATCGTATCAAAGTCTATGTTTCAAGAGTGGAAAATACGTCAAAAGGCCCGCAAGTCTTTGTTAGCCGTAGTCATCCAGATTTATTGAAGCGATTATTTGAACAAGAAATCCCAGAAGTGTATGATGGAATTGTAGAAATCGTCAGCATTGCACGTGAAGCCGGCGATCGTTCAAAAGTTTCCGTTCGTTCAACTGATCCGAATATCGATCCTGTTGGAACTTGTGTGGGACCAAAGGGACAGCGTGTTCAAGCAATTGTCAATGAATTAAAAGGCGAAAACATGGATATCGTTGAGTGGAGCGAAGACCCTGCAGTGTTCATCAGTAATGCATTGAATCCAGCACAAGTAGTAGATGTTATTTTTGATCAAACTAATAGTAAAGCTTGTACAGTTGTCGTTCCAGATTATCAGTTATCACTTGCTATCGGTAAAAGAGGGCAAAATGCTCGTTTAGCTGCTAAATTAACTGGCTTTAAAATCGATATCAAACCAGAATCTGAAATGGAAGAGTACTATGCACAACTTGCGGAAAATCAAGAAACTCCTGAAGAGGAAGCTCACGATGAAGCAATCGTGGCATCTGATATGACTGCTGATGAATATGAAAACATTGCGTTTGAAGAAAAAACAGCAGAAGACGAAGAACAAGTTTAACCATTTGGAGGGAAGCAAATGAAAAAAAGAAAAATCCCGATGCGTAAATCTGTTGTTTCAGGTGAAATGAAACCCAAAAAAGAATTAGTTCGAATCACACGCTCTAAAGAAGGTGAAGTTGCGATTGATCCCACTGGGAAGATGCCAGGTCGTGGCGCTTACGTTTCACTTGAACCGAAAGAGGTTCAGCAAGCGTGGGACAAACACATTTTAGATCGTGTGCTAGAGACGACATTGACAGATGCGTTTTACCAAGAATTATTAGACTATGTTGAACATCAAAAAGCACGTAATGAGTTGTTCGGCAATGGATAAAGAGAAACTACTAAATTTATTAGGTTTGGCTATGAGAGCTGGGAAACTAGTGACTGGTGAAGAATTGACCATCGGTGATATCCGTAGCAACAAAGCAAAATTTGTTTTTGTTGCCGCTGATGCTAGTGATAATACAAGAAAAAAAATCAAGGACAAATGTTCTTATTACAATGTTCCTTGTGATGAATCATTTTTTCAAGCAGAGTTAAGTCATGCGATCGGTAAAACACGCATGGTGATTGGTATCAATGATTCCGGCTTTGCGAAGAAATTCAAGGAACTAATCAAAGGTTAGGAAGGTGATTGCATGGGGAAAAAAAGAATTTATGAATTAGCAAAAGAAATAAATCAATCGAGTAAAGATGTTGTCGAAAAAGCACATGCTTTAGGTATGGATGTGAAAAATCACATGGGCGCAATTTCTTCTGAGGACGAATCGAAACTTCGTAACTCATTTGGAGGAACTAAACCTGCCAATACGCAACCAAAACCTGCGGCAAAACCACAAGTAACACAAGGAAATCAGCCGCAAAAAAAACCAGCAAATCCAAAACCAGCTAACCAAAATGGACACAGACCAAACCAACCACAACAAGCAAATGGACAACAAAATCGTCCACAGCAAAATAATCAAAATCGTCCAGCGCAACAAGGACAACAAAATAATCAAAATCGCAACAACCAAAATCGTAACATGCAAGGAAGCAGCCAAAATATGACTCAAAACCGTTCAAATCAAGGGCAACAAAATCGCCCGCAACAAAACAACCAAAATCGTCCAACACAACAAGGACAACAAAATAATCAAAACCGTAACAATAACAATACACAAAATCGTCCGACTCAAGGGAACACGCAACATACAAACCAAAATCGTACGAACCAAAATACAACACAAAACCGTCCGGCACAAACTGGACAACAAAATCGTCCGCAACAAGGACAAAGCAACAGCAATGCTCAAGGAAACCAAAATCGTAATAATACCAACACTGGTAACCGCAACAATAGCTTCGGTGGAGGTGGCGGCCAAAATCGTAACCGTAATGGCTACAACAATCAAAACCGCAACCGATTCAACAAAAAAGGCAAAAAAGGCAAATACCAAGAATCCACAAAACCAGCAGTTCCAGCACGTAAATTCCGTGAATTGCCAGATGTATTAGAATATACGGAAGGAATGAATGTAGCGGATATCGCGAAGAAAATTCACCGTGAACCAGCTGAGATCATCAAGAAGCTATTCATGATGGGCGTAATGGTCAATCAAAATCAATCTTTAGACAAAGAAACAATTGAACTATTAGCAGTAGATTATGGTATGGAACCACAAGAAAAAGTTCAAGTTGATGTAGCTGATATCGATAAATTCTTCGAACCAGAAGCATTAGTTGAAGAAAATCTTGTAACACGCCCGCCTGTTGTAACCATCATGGGTCACGTTGACCACGGTAAAACAACATTGCTTGATACCTTACGTAATTCACGCGTAACTTCAGGTGAAGCTGGTGGTATCACACAACATATTGGTGCGTACCAAATCGATATCGATGGTAAACCAATTACTTTCTTAGATACACCAGGACATGCGGCGTTTACAAGCATGCGTGCTCGTGGAGCTGGTATCACAGATATTACGATCTTAGTCGTTGCAGCAGATGATGGTGTAATGCCACAAACAGTTGAAGCGATTAACCATGCAAAAGCGGCAGAAGTGCCTATTATCGTAGCGGTCAATAAAGTCGATAAACCAGGTGCTAATCCTGATCATGTGAAACAAGAATTAAGTGAACATGGCTTGATTCCAGAAGAATGGGGCGGAGATACGATCTTCGTGAATATTTCAGCAAAATTTAACCAAAATATCGATGAATTATTAGAAAATATTCTGTTGATTGCTGAAGTTGAAGATTTAAAAGCTGATCCAACGCAACGTGCGATTGGTACAGTGATCGAAGCTCGTTTAGATAAAGGCAAGGGACCTGTTGCAACGTTACTTGTTCAACAAGGTTCATTAAGAGTTGGAGACCCAATCGTTGTCGGTAATACTTTTGGACGAGTTCGTGTTATGACAAATGATATCGGCCGTCGTGATAAAGCGGTTGGACCTGCAACGCCAGTTGAAATCACTGGGTTGAATGATGTACCACAAGCGGGTGATCGTTTTGTAGTCTTTGAAGATGAAAAAACAGCTCGTCAAGCAGGTGAAGAACGTGGCAAACGTGCTCAACTTGAACAACGCTCATCAAATAATCGTGTAACATTAGACAACTTATTTGAAAGCCTAAAAGAAGGCGAATTGAAAGATGTTAATGTGATCATCAAAGCGGATGTACAAGGGACAGCTGAAGCATTAGCAGCTAGTTTACAAAAAATCGAAGTTGCTGGCGTTCGTGTGAAAATCGTTCACTCAGCCGTTGGTGCAATCAATGAAAGTGATGTCACACTTGCAGCAGCAAGTAATGCAATCATCATTGGCTTTAACGTTCGCCCAACACCGCAAGCGAAACAACAAGCGGATCAAGAAGAAGTGGATATTCGCCTACACCGCATCATCTACAAAGCAATCGAAGAAATCGAAACAGCGATGAAAGGGATGCTTGATCCTGAATTCGAGGAAAAAATTACTGGTCAAATGACTGTTCGTGAGCTTTACAAAGTTTCTAAAGTTGGGACGATTGCCGGTTGTTACGTAACTGAAGGCTCTATCCGTCGTGATAGTGGTGTTCGTGTCATTCGTGATGGAATCGTGATCTTTGAAGGGAAATTATCTAGCTTGAAACGTTTCAAAGACGATGCGAAAGAAGTGAAACTTGGCTTTGAATGTGGTGCAATGGTTGAAAACTTTAACGATCTTAAAGTGGATGATGTCATCGAAGGTTTTGTAATGGAAGAAATCAAACAATAAAAAACAATTAAAAATAGAGAGAAGGAGAAACAGTATGGCAAATTATCGTGACCGCCGAGTAGGTCAAGAAATCATGCGTGAAATCAATGATATATTGAGAAAACGTGTGAGAGACCCACGTGTGCAAGACATTACGATCACTGATGTTCGTGTAACAGGTGATCTACAGCAAGCGACGATTTATTACAGTTTGTTATCTGATCTAGCTTCTGATCATCAAAAAGCGCAACAAGGATTAGATAAAGCAAAAGGATTGATCCGCAAAGAATTAGGTCAACGTTTAACACTCTACAAAACGCCTGAGCTGATTTTTGAAAAAGATGAATCTGTGCAATATGGAAATCATATTGATGAATTGATTCGTAAATTGAATCAAGGCGAATAGAGAATCTTCCTACTAGAAAAGTCGGAAAAGCTAAATGAGCCCATTTAGCTTTTTCGGCTTTTTTGTAATAGAATTATTTTTTGTAACTATATTGAAAGAAATTGTAATACTTTTAGCGACCAAACAAATAGAATTTATGGTATCATTTTAAAAGTATAGATCTCATTAGAGACACTGTTGAAAAAATGGAGGGTTAATAGTGAAAAATAAAAAATTATCATTATTACTAGTTAGCATGATGACAGTTGCGGGAACCGTAGCACCAATTAGTTCATTAGCCGAAACAACTGATAAAAAAATAGAACAACAAGATAAAGAAATCTCAGCGTTAAAAGAAAAACAAAAAAGTGTGACGTCACAAATCACTGCATTAGAAGAGGAAATTTCTTCAATTTATGATGAAGGGATTTCATTGAGCAAAGAAAAAACAGCTTTAAAAAATGAATCAGAACAGCTGAAAAAGGATATTGCTGCATTAGATGTCCGCATCAACAAACGAACAGAAGCCATTCAAAAACAAGGTAGAAACGTTCAAGTAAACGGACAAGGAACTCAAATTCTGGATATGATCTTAAATTCAGAATCAATTTCAGATGCTGTTGGCCGAGTTCAAGCGATTTCTTCCATTTTAACGGCGAATAATGACTTAGTAAAACAGCAAAAAGAAGATAAAAAACTTGTTGAAACGAAAAAAACGAATATCCAAACAAATTTAACTGCTATTGAAGAAGCAGCAAATCAGCTTGAACAAGAACAAGCAAATTTGGTTGCCAAACAAGCCGATTTAAATGTATTGAAAGCAGAGGTTGATTCTGAAACTTCCGGAGCTGAAAGTTCAAAAAATGCGTTGCTAAAACAACAGCAAGAAGCATTAAAAGCTCAGCTTGCAAAGGAAACGAAAAAGAAAGAAGTTAAAAAGGTCGAGACCGCTAAAATGGAGGAAACCAAAACGGATACTTCAACTACAACAGAAAAAGCAACGGCTCCAAGTGAAACTGTAACAGAAACTCCGACTGCACCTTCTAATGCCGGTGAAACCAATGAATCAACTGGTAATACCAATGGGGGAAACAACTCAAACACTCAAGAAAGCGCTGGTCCTGCAGAAAAGCCTGAGGAACCTGTAGTACCACCAGTTAATTCTGGTGACGCCACGTTTCAAGCTCTAAACGCTTTACGGGCGGCTCATGGATTGAGTCCAGTTAGTTGGGATGCAGGACTTGCGGCCGCAGCTAGCAGCCGTGCTTCAATCATGCAAGATTTCCAAGTACCGTCAGATCACTGGAATAGAGGAGATGAAGTTATTGCGTTTATGTTTGCTCCAGGTAATTCAGTTATTATGGCTTGGTATAATGAGACGAACATGACCTCTCCATCTGGAACTGGGCACCGTGATTGGGAGCTTAATCCTGGTATGACACGTGTTGGATTTGGCTATGCTGGTGGCGTAATTGTCGGTCATTCTGCTTAACAATTCGATCGAATTGAGTTCATATTATATTGACATAGTCGCGTGAAGCAAAACAACGTAATTTGTTTTGCTTCACGTTTTTTTTTGTTGCTACGTACTAACTAATAAAACTGGTTTTGAAAAAATGAATTTTCTTTCTCTTCTATGCTATAATAAATAAGTTAATAATCTAATGGAGGAAAACAATGGACGGTATTTTACCTTTATGGAAAGAAGCGGGCATGACCAGTCATGACTGTGTTTTTAAACTAAGGAAAATTTTACATACAAAAAAAATTGGTCACGGCGGTACACTTGACCCAGATGTTTCTGGTGTTTTACCGATTTGTATCGGCAAAGGGACGAAAGTGATTGAATATATGGTTGATTCTGGCAAGACTTATGAAGGACAAATCACTCTTGGTTTTTCTACAACAACGGAAGATGCCAGTGGGGAAATAGTTGAGTGCGCTGCACTTACTAAAGCTTTCTCAAATGAAGAAATCGATGCTGCTATGCAAACGATGACAGGTGAGATCACGCAAATTCCACCGATGTTTTCAGCGGTCAAAGTCAACGGTAAACGTCTCTATGAGTATGCTAGAAATGGCGAGGAAGTCGAACGCCCAGCCAGAAAAGCAATGATTTATTCTTTTGAGCGAACAAGTGATCCTGAATTTGACGAAGCAAAAGGAACACAAAGCTGGCGCTTTAAAGTGGTCTGTGGTAAAGGGACTTATGTTCGGACGTTATCTGTAGATACAGGGCTTGTTTTAGGTGTTCCAGCACATATGTCAGATTTAACGCGCACAGCAAGCGGTGGCTTGACTGCTGAGCAAAGCTTGACGTTAGCCCAAGTGGCAGAAATAATGGAGAAAAATGCAATTACTGAAACCCTATTGCCAATTGAAACAGCAATTGAACGTTTCCAACGAATCGATTTATCTGCTGAACTTTATCAGAAAGTTAAAAATGGGGTTCGTTTAACTCCAACTGAATTATCTCTAAATGAAATGCCAAAAGATTTAGTCGCGCTATTTTATCAAGATCAAGTTGTGAGTTTATACATGGCGCACCCAACAAAACAAAATATATTAAAACCTAGCAAGGTACTAAGAAATAATTAATAGAAAGAAGTTTTATCATGCAAATCATTCCAATCCGACATCCATATACCGCAGACCAAATTCCGACAGATGAAGTTGTTATGGTCTTAGGTTTTTTTGACGGAGTTCATCGTGGACATCAAAAAGTAATTGAAACAGGCAAAAAATTAGCACAAGAAAAAGGCTTAAAGTTAGCTGTAATGACGTTTAACCAACATCCGTCTATCGTTTTCCAAAAAGTTCTACCTGAAAATATGAAATATTTAAATAGTCTAGAACAAAAAGAACGATTGATGGAAAAGCAAGGAGTAGATATTCTATATGTAATCGAATTTACATCGGCATTTGCTCATTTAGCACCGCAAGAATTTGTGGATCAATATATTGTTGGCCTACATGCAAAAGTTGCCGTTTCTGGCTTTGATTATACTTATGGACCAAAAGATATCGCAGATGTTGCTCATTTGCCAGGATATGCTAAAAGCCGCTTTGAAATTGCTACTGTAAGTAAAGAAGAGCTAGATGGTGAAAAAATCAGTTCAACACGAATTCGAGATTTAATGGAACAAGGTAAAATGGAAGAAGTCACTGAATTATTAGGCTATGTATATGAAACTGATGGAACAGTGGTTCATGGGGATGCTAGAGGTCGTTTGTTAGGATTTCCAACTGCTAACATCAAAGTCAAAAGCACTGTGCGTTTACCTAGAATTGGTGTGTATGCCGTGAAGATTCAAATTGGTGAGAACTGGCATATTGGCATGGGGTCGATCGGACATAATGATACGTTTGGCGATGGTCGCGATCTTACAGTAGAGGTGTATATCTTAAATTTCCATCAAGATATTTATGGTGAGCAAGTCACTGTTCGCTGGAATCATTATTTACGTGATCAAGTTAAATTTGATGGAGCTGAGAGTTTGATTGTACAGCTTAAACAAGATGAACAAGATACAGCTGACTACTTTATATAAAAGAGTTTAGTCTAGATTTTAACAATAAGCTAAATAAGCAGCGTAACTTTTATTGGCTGCTTATTTAGCTTTTTTTGTAAAAAAAGAATAGTGTCATAACGATTTTAGGATGGTTCATTTATTCTATTCTGTCATAATTGAGAACAAGCAAAAATTAATTGCTTACGAACTTTTAGGAGGATAAAGTCTATGAAAAAAATTATTTTAGGAGCAACAGTTGTACTTTGTTCACTAGCTTTAGTAGGATGCAGAAAAAATGTGGAAAAAAAGATCATCATGAAACGTCATCCTCTCAAGTGGAGAAAAGTAGTCGTTCTTTAGAATCAAGTAAGAAGCAAGGAGATGAAAAAACGTCAAAATCTGCTACCAAAGAAACAGATAAAAAACATCGGAATCAACTACAAAAAAGAACAAGGGATAAATAAGTAACGGACGATTCATTCAATTGTTTATAATGTTTGAAGGAAATGTTAAAACAACTATTTTGATAAATCGTTCTGTATCAAGCTGTTTATGTGATGATCTTATAAGTGAAAACAGGCAAAATTGAGACAAAAGCCAGCATTCACCAAAAGTTTTGTTTTACTTTTGATGAATGCTGGCTGATTTAGTAGGAAGCCGTTTTGATTTCATGTAGCAAAGCGAATAGTCGAATTTTAACCGCCTAAAGCGTCATAAGAATCACTAAAATGATGGATCAGTAAAAGAAGATAGGACTTGCTTCAAGTGAAGGCCCATATACTTATATTTTAGATAGTAAATGGACATTACTCTGGTCGGCAGTTTTTTATGATTGATTGCAGTAATATTTAACGCATTAAAGTGGCGTTCTAAGTACTGTGGAACAATAGAAAAAGTATTAGTGTTGCCAACCATATAAAGAATCAATTCAGTTGTATCGACTTGAATATCATTTTGTTGAGATCGGCTAGAAAGGTTGCTATGCATCCAAACATAGATTATTTTTGTTTCAAGAAAACGCTGATTAAAAAAAACAAAAGGATAGTTGTCCAATAAATCTAAAGAGATGGTTTCGTGTTCTAAAATGGGATGATCATTTCTAACGATGATTTGATACTCATTTGAATAAATATCAATTTTATCAATCGTTGGTGGAACATTTTTTATAGATGGTCCAATCCCGAAGTCAGATTCTAAAGTAGTGAGTGAGTGGAAAATATTATCTGAAATAATTGTATTTACTTTTAATTGTTGATACTCGCGAAATAAGCCAGATAGCGTATCGTTCAATCTGAATTCTAGATCATTTAAAAAAAGTGAAATATTAATTGTAGTTGAAGTAGATTCTTCTGTAGCTGAAAGGTCGTTGATTTCTTCTTGAATATAAAATAGCTCTTGTTTGATCCACCAACAATGTGTTTCTAAAATTTCACCAGCAGGAGTAAGTTGGCAAGTTGTACCATTTCTTAAAAAGAGAGCTGTACCGATTTCATCTTCGAGGTTTTTTATTTGTTTGCTAAGTGCAGCTTGTGAAATTCCCAATGAGATACTTGCTCTAGTGAATTGCTTTTGCTCGCAGAGTGTTAAATATAATACAAATGAGAAAACTCCATCGTTTGTTCCTCCTTTCAAAATAATAGCTAAAAGATAAAATGTGGTTAGCGGTAGTGGTGTCGGGGTAGCAGTTCGTGTTGGAGATAATAACTTATTTGGGAAAATTGCTCAAGATGTAGCAGATGATAAGAAAAAGACAAGCTTTGAATTAGGTGTGAATAAAACCACTTGGTTGTTGATTCGTTTTATGATGGTCATTACACCAGCAGTCTTTTTAATCAATGGCATCACAAAAGGTAATTGGAGTGAGGCCTTAATGTTTGCAATTGCAACAGCGGTTGGTCTTACACTGGAAATGTTGCCAATGATTGTTACGACCAATTTAGTTAAAGGCTCTAGAGACATGGCAAAAGAAGGCACGATCATGAAAAATATCAATGCTATTCAAAACTTTGGCGCCATGGATATTTTATGTACAGATAAAACGGGTACACTAACACAAGATAAAGTGATTTTAGAATATCATTACAATACTTCATGTCAAGAAGATCGAGAAGTCTTACATTCAGCATTTTTAAATAGCTACTTTCAAACAGGTCTGCGCAATCTAATTGATAAAGCAATTATTGAAGCAACGTCAAAAGAGTTATCCATTGATGAAGAAGACTACTTTAAAATTCATGAAATTCCATTTGATTTTAATCGTAGAAGAATCAGTGTGGTGGTCAAAAATAGAAGATCCAATCAAAGTTTTTTGATTACCAAAGGAGCAGTGGAAGAAATGCTGAAAGCTTGTTCTCATATCAACCAACATGGTGAGATTGTTCCAATCACGCCCCAAATAAAGAAGCAAGTATTAAAAACAGTAAACGAATTAAATGAAGATGGATTGCGTGTATTAGCGATTGCCAATAAACAGGTCAATAATCAATTAGATGATTATTCAGTTGGGGTTGAAAAAGAATTGATCTTGCAAGGGTATTTAGCATTTTTAGATCCTCCTAAAGAAACGGCGGCAGCAGCTATTAAAGCGCTAGAAAATAGTGGTGTTTCAGTGAAAATCTTAACAGGTGATAATGAGTTAGTTACCCGTTCAGTCTGTAAAGAGGTTGGTCTTGGTGCAGAAAAAATGATCAATGGTTCAGCTCTTGCAAAGCTATCTGAAACGGAGTTAGAAGAAACGGTGAATGAATACAACATTTTCACAAAAGTAACACCTGATCAAAAAACAAAAATAGTGAAAGCTTTGAAAAAAATGAACAAACAGTTGGTTTTATGGGGGATGGAATCAACGATGCAGGAGCGATGAAGGTGTCAGATGTTGGAATCTCTGTCGATACAGCAGTTGATATTGCAAAAGAATCTGCAGATGTTATTTTATTGCAGAAAGACTTGATGGTTTTAGAGATAGGAATTATTTCCGGTCGCAGAGTTTTTAGCAATACAATGAAGTATGTCAAAATGACTGCAAGTTCAAATTTCGGTAATGTATTTTCAGTTATTTCAGCAAGTATCTTTTTACCATTTTTACCTGTTGCACCGATTCAAGCACTCTTTTTGAATTTGATTTATGATACATCTTGTATGTCTGTTCCTTGGGATAATGTAGATGCAGAGTATGTAGAAAAACCTAAAAAATGGGAAGCTAAAACGATTGGTTCATTCATGAGATGGTTTGGGCCAACGAGTTCGATTTTTGATATTGTGACCTATTTATTTATGTACTTTATTATTTGTCCAGCAATTTTGGGCGGAGGCTTTTTCTCATTAACAACGGATAAACAATTACTATTTATAGCTATTTTCCATGCCGGTTGGTTTATTGAATCATTATGGTCACAAATTTTGGTGCTCCATATCTTAAGAACACCGAAAATTCCATTTCTTCAAAGTAAGGCGTCTGGCATTTTAACGTTAGTTACGTCAATTGGGATTTTGGTTGGGACTGTTTTACCTTTCACGCGTCTTGGAGCAAGTATTGGATTTGCACCATTACCTGGAAATTATTTCTTTTATTTGATTCCAACGATCATTGCCTATTTACTTTTAGTAATAGTGATAAAAAAATTTATATGAGAAAATATCAAGAGTTGCTATAGAAAAAAGCACGGCAGCGTTATGATATGTAATGGCATTTTGACCTTTATGGAGGAGGCAAGGTGTCATTTTTAATTTGTATCCAAGAATAGTAATAATTGAGTAAGAGAATAAGAATTTATTGAATCAAATTAGAACATTTTATGATGGGATATGTTAAGATAAGAGACGTCTTCTATAAATAATCTGTAAGATAGAAGGCTTTTAAATTGGAGGAATAGGAAATTGAAAAACGATAATACAAAAATTTCAGCTTACATACATATCCCGTTTTGTGAACATATCTGTTTTTATTGCGACTTTAATAAAGTGTTTTTAGAGGGGCAACCAGTCGATGAATATATTCAAAGTCTTTTGAAAGAGATTCGCTTGACCAAAGTGCAATATCCGAGTAAAACGACCGAAACAATTTACATAGGTGGTGGAACCCCAACTTCTTTATCGGCAAAACAACTGGATGTATTGTTAAAAGGTGTCCGTGAGTTACTACCAATTGATGCTAAAAATGAATTTACAATAGAAGCAAATCCAGGTGATTTAACGCAAGAAAAGCTACAAGTGATGAAAGAATATGGTGTAAATCGCTTATCAATGGGGGTTCAAACATTCGATAATCAATTGTTGAAGAAAATTGGACGCAAACATACAGCAGAAAATGTTTATGAAACAATGAAATTTTTAGAAAAAGAAGATTTCCTAAATGTCAGTATCGATTTGATTTATGCGTTGCCTGGTCAAACACTAGAAGGATTTAGAGATACCTTGAAACGAGCGATCGAGCTTGATTTACCACATTACTCTTTATACTCTTTGATTTTGGAGAATAAGACGATGTTTATGAACTGGGTGCGTCAAGGACGTTTACAGTTGCCAGATCAAGATGTGGAAGCGCAAATGTTTGAAGAGATGATTACTGCAATGGAGAAAGCAGGACGGCATCAATATGAAGTGAGTAATTTTGCTTTAAAGGTACAAGAAAGTCAGCATAACTTAGTTTACTGGAACAATGATCATTATTATGGATTTGGTGCTGGAGCTAGTGGCTATTTAGGTCACACTCGATATAAAAATCATGGACCGATCCAGCATTATTTAAAACCATTACGTAAAAATCAATTACCAACTTTGGAAACTGAAGTGTTGACCTTGAATAATCAAATGGAAGAAGAATTATTCTTAGGACTACGAAAAAAAATGGGCGTTTCAAAGACAAGATTCCAGGAGAAGTTTGAGTTGACCTTGAATCAGGTCTACCAGGAAACGATTCCTGATTTAATTCAAAAAGGATTGCTACTAGAGGATAAAGAGTATATCCAATTAACGGAACAAGGACTTTTTGTAGGAAATGACGTGTTTGAAGCTTTTCTAATCGATAAGGAAAAGTGATCATAACGGGAACGAAAGTAGAGATGTATAAGCTCTATTTTCGTTCTTTTTTATTGATTTAGCACTCGATGATAAAGAGTGCTAAAAAAGTGTGTTTTTCTCTTGACAATTTTAGCAGAACTTGCTATATTAATAATTGTATTAGCACTTGAATAACATGAGTGCTAATGAAGGGTGGTAACTATGATAACAGAAAGACAAAAGAATATTTTGCGACTTATCATCCAAGAATACACCAATACAGGAACACCTGTAGGATCAAAGAAGCTGATGGAAGAAGGAATCAAGTCAAGCTCCGCAACAATTCGTAACGATATGAAGGCTCTGGAAGAGCATGGGTTGCTGTTAAAAACTCATTCATCTTCAGGGAGAATTCCATCAATGGATGGTTATCGCTATTATGTGGATCATTTACTAAGTCCAACGGAAGTTCAGCATGATGAATTGGAAACCATTCGTCACTCCTTTGGAAAAGAGTTTCACGAGATCAATGATATCATTGAACAATCGGCGGAGATCCTTTCCAATTTGACGAGCTATACGGCGTTTTCTTTAGGTCCTGAGGTAAAAGAACGAAGACTAACAGGTTTTCGGATCGTTCCTTTAAATGACCGACAAATCATAGCGGTCATTGTGACAGATAAAGGAAATGTGGAAAGCCAAGTATTCGCAATTCCAGCGTCTGTTTCCAGCCAAGATCTAGAAAAAATGACGCAAATCATCAATGACAAGTTGGTGGGGCAACCATTATTAACGGTTTATCATCGCCTGCGAACTGAGATTCCGATGATTTTACATCGTTATTTTCAAACACCTGACGGTATGATGAGTTTATTCGATGCTATGTTAGGTCATGCATTTGAAGAAAAAGTCTTCGTCAGCGGTCGTATGAATGTGTTAGATTTTGGTATAAAACAAGATATGGATCAATTGAAATCCGTTTATTCATTTATGCAAAATACAGATGCTATCACGCATTTATTAACGAATGAAGACGAAAATAACTCGTCGATCGCTATTCGAATCGG
This sequence comes from Noctuana haematospila, assembly GCA_018231265.1. Classification (NCBI taxonomy): domain Eukaryota; kingdom Metazoa; phylum Arthropoda; class Insecta; order Lepidoptera; family Hesperiidae; genus Noctuana; species Noctuana haematospila. Next base: position 10,676 of record DWQL01000008.1, on the reverse strand, counting down.
CTCAGAAATCGGCAATGACTTGTTAGCGAATATGAGTATGATCACCGCTACTTATGAAGTAGCAGGTCACGGTAAAGGAACGATCGCATTGCTAGGTCCAACAAGCATGCCATATTCTAAAATGTTTGGTTTAGTGGATGTATTCCGCGATGAATTAGCTTCAAAACTTGGAGCCTATTATCGTTTTCTTGACGAATAGACACTAAGTGAAAATATAGAATTCTACCAATTCTACGGAAATGAGAAGGGAAGTTGCCAGAGTGAGTAATAAAGAAGAGACAAATGAAGAAATTCAAGAAGAACATACGGAAGCAATTGATGATTCTGGAGTTTCTGAAACAGAAGCTGAGATGACAGAATTAGAAACGGCTCAAGCTGACTTATCAGAAATGGAAGACAAGTTTTTAAGAGCACGTGCTGAGATTGCCAATATGAGCAATCGTTTCAAAAACGAGCGTGAATTGCTCGTTCGTTATCGATCACAAGATTTAGGTAAAAAATTATTGCCCTCGCTTGATAATCTAGAGCGTGCGATGGCAATCGAAGTCGATGATGAGCAAGGCGCAAGCTTGAAAAAAGGCATTTCAATGGTTCTTGAAAGCTTACAAGCTGCTTTGAAAGAAGAAGGAATCGAAGAAATCCCAACGATGGGTGAAGTCTTTGACCCTAATTTACATCAAGCAGTTCAAACGATTCTAGCAAGTGATGAAACACCTGCGGACACAATCGTTGAAGTCTTACAAAAAGGCTATAAGTTACATGATCGTGTTTTACGAGCAAGCATGGTTATCGTTGCTCAATAGCAACATAAAACAATGCTTGTATACTATAAATTAAAAAATTAAATTGAAGATAGGAGATCATTAATTATGAGTAAAATTATTGGTATTGACTTAGGAACAACAAACTCTGCAGTTGCAGTATTAGAAGGCGGAGAAGCAAAAATCATTGCAAATCCGGAAGGAAACCGTACAACTCCTTCAGTAGTGTCATTTAAAAATGGCGAAATTCAAGTCGGTGAAGTGGCAAAACGTCAAGCAGTGACAAACCCACACACGATTGCTTCAATTAAACGTCATATGGGTGAAGCAGGCTTCAAAGTAGAAGCAGATGGAAAATCATATACACCACAAGAAATTTCTGCAATGATCTTACAATATCTAAAAGGTTTCGCAGAAGAATATTTAGGTGAAAAAGTGGATAAAGCTGTTATTACAGTTCCAGCTTACTTCAACGATGCACAACGTCAAGCAACAAAAGACGCTGGTAAAATCGCTGGTTTAGAAGTTGAACGTATCGTTAACGAACCAACAGCTGCAGCTTTAGCTTATGGTTTAGATAAAACAGATAAAGATGAAAAAGTATTAGTATTTGACCTTGGTGGTGGTACATTTGACGTATCGATCCTTGAATTAGGCGATGGCGTATTCGACGTATTATCAACTGCTGGTGACAATGAACTAGGTGGAGATGACTTTGATAATAAAATCATCGACTACATGGTAGCAGAATTCAAAAAAGAAAACGGTGTTGATTTATCTAAAGATAAAATGGCTGTACAACGTTTGAAAGATGCTGCTGAAAAAGCGAAAAAAGATTTATCAGGTGTTACTTCAACACAAATCAGCTTACCATTTATCACGGCAGGAGACGCTGGTCCATTACACTTAGAAATGAACTTAACTCGTGCGAAATTTGACGAATTAGCAAGTGACTTAGTAGAACGTACGAAAACACCTGTACGTCAAGCCTTGAAAGATGCTGGTTTGAACCCATCTGAAATCGATGAAGTAATCTTGGTTGGTGGATCTACACGTATTCCAGCTGTTGTAGAAGCTGTACGTAAAGAAACGAACAAAGAACCAAATAAATCAGTTAACCCAGATGAAGTCGTTGCAATGGGTGCTGCAATTCAAGGTGGCGTTATCACTGGTGATGTGAAAGATGTCGTGTTATTAGACGTAACACCATTATCATTAGGTATCGAAACAATGGGTGGCGTATTTACTAAATTGATCGATCGTAATACAACGATCCCAACAAGTAAATCACAAGTATTCTCAACTGCCGCTGATAACCAACCAGCCGTAGATATTCACGTATTACAAGGTGAACGTCCAATGTCAGCAGATAACAAAACATTAGGTCGTTTCCAATTAACAGATATTCCAGCTGCTCCTCGTGGTGTACCACAAATCGAAGTAAGTTTTGATATCGATAAAAATGGTATCGTAAATGTGCGTGCGAAAGATTTAGGTACTCAAAAAGAACAAACAATCACAATCAAATCTTCATCAGGTTTATCAGATGATGAAATCGAACGTATGGTGAAAGATGCTGAATCTAATGCTGAAGCAGATAAAGCACGTAAAGAAGAAGTTGACTTACGTAACGATGTGGATGCTTTGTTATTCACTGTTGATAAAACATTGAAAGAATTAGAAGGCAAAGTAGATGCTGATGAAGTGAAAAAAGCAGAAGATGCTCGTGATGAATTAAAAGCAGCTGTTGAAGCGAATGATATCGAACAAATGAAAGAAAAACGTGATTCATTAAACGAAATCGTTCAAAGCTTAACAGTAAAACTTTATGAACAAGCAGCGCAACAACAAGCGCAAGAAAACCCTGAAGCTGCACAAGGTGGAGCAGATGATGTTGTAGATGCTGACTTTGAAGAAGTAGAAGGCGACGATAAATAATCGTTAACAAGCTGGCAAAGACCAAAGTCATCGCTTTGGTCTTTGCCTATCTTTATTTGTAGAGAATCTTACCTATAAATGTAGTGAAGCTATTTTGCTTTTGCTGGATTTGTGGTATGATTACAACGATGTTTTTTACAAATAAATTGGCGTCGATCCTATTTTAGAATAAATGGAATAATAGTTGGAGGGGAACTAATGGCTACGAAAAGAGATTATTATGAAGTACTTGGCCTTGCCAAAGGTGCTTCAGATGATGAAATAAAAAAAGCTTACCGTAAGCTTTCCAAACAATATCACCCAGATATCAACAAAGAAGCAGATGCAGAAGACAAATTCAAAGAAGTTTCGGAAGCCTATGAAGTGTTGAGCGATCCTCAGAAAAAGGCGGCTTATGATCAATATGGTCATGCGGGCACTGATCCAAATTATGGTGGAGGCGCTGGTGGTTTCGGCGGCTTTGGCGGCGGAGGATTCTCTAGCAGCGGTTTTGGTGGGTTTGAAGATATTTTTGATTCATTCTTTGGTGGCGGTTCTCGTAGTGTCGATCCGACAGCACCAAGACAAGGGGCTGACTTACAATATACAGTCAACTTGAAGTTTGAAGAAGCGATTTTTGGTGTTGAAAAAGAAATCAAATATAATCGTGAAGATAATTGTGAAACTTGTGGTGGTAATGGAGCAAAACCTGGTACGCATCCTGAAACGTGTCATAAATGTCACGGATCTGGTTCAATCAATGTGGAACGTCAAACACCACTTGGCCGTGTGATGAGTCGTCAAACCTGTGATGTTTGTCGTGGAACAGGAAAAGAAATCAAAGAACCATGCCCAACTTGTCATGGCACTGGTCATGAGAAAAAAGCGCATAAAGTCAAAGTAAATGTACCAGCTGGTGTAGAAGATGGACAACAAATGCGTTTAGCAAATCAAGGAGAAGCCGGCATGAACGGTGGACCGTATGGTGATTTGTATGTTGTCTTTAGTGTTGAGGACAGTAATATTTTTGACCGTGAAGGTTCAGAAATCTATTATGATTTACCATTAAGCTTCGTTCAAGCAGCTCTTGGAGATGAGGTCAAAGTACCAACAGTTCATGGGGATGTAAAATTAAAAATCCCAGCTGGTACCCAAACTGAAACAAACTTCCGTTTAAGAGGTAAAGGTGCACCACGCTTGCGTGGTGGTGCTAATGGCGATCAACATGTAAAAGTCAAAATCATTACACCGAAAAACTTGAATGACGAACAAAAAGAAGCGTTGCGTACCTTTGCAAAAGCTGGCGGTCAAACCGTAAGTGAACAGCAAGAAGAAGGCTTCTTTGATAAAATGAAGGACGCTTTTGGCGGTAAGAAAAAGAAATAATGTAAAAAGCATCTCAAACTGGTCGGCGTTTCATCCAGTTCGAGGTGCTTTTTTATTGATATATCGCTAACATATCGGTAAGACGTCGTTTTAACTCAGTTCTCACGTGTTTTGGTTGTATACACTCGCATTGATAGCCAAAACCTAAAAGAAGATTATAGCCAAACTCATCTTCCATAAAAGGAAAGTCAACGATCACCTTTTCAGGATCATCCGTATGGGAAAATGGTAGTTGTCCAAATTTATCGCGCATCTGTTCCTTGATTTTGTGGGTTACTTTCAATGTGATTGTTGTGAATTCTTTACCATAGAATGGCTCTTTTCCTAGTGGTTTAGCTTTAAATTCTCGAGGATCAAAATGTGATGCTGATAATGTTAATTCACTCATTCTAGAGATTTTAAACGTTCTAAAATCAGCTTTTTCTAAGCAATATGCTTGTAAATACCAGCTGATTTCCTTTAGAACGAGACGATAAGGTTCCACTGTTCTTTGTGTTTTTCTTCCTTGATTGTCCTCATAATCAAAAGAAAGTAAACGTTGTTGATCCATTCCAGCTTTTACTACCTCTAAAAAAGGTTGTAAGGTATGATTATTGGTCCATGGTGTTAAATCAATGACGATCTGGTTGGTTTTAAATTCAATTTCTTCAAGAAATTGGCTAGGAACTAAGGTTTTTATTTTTTCGAAGGTTTGGTTTATTTGAATAGGTGAGATATTGTTGGATAAACTTTCTAAAGCAATCAGCAAAAACGTGATATCCGCCGACGTGAAAAATTGTTTATCTATTTTATAATTTTCCATGATTTGGATTCCACCGTTTACTCCAGGGAAAGAAGTCACTGGGATGCCAGCTTCACTTAGGGAATTAATGTCGCGATAAATTGTTCGAACGGAGACTTCTAACCTTTCAGCTAATTGCGAAGCACTGACTTGTTTTCTTTCTAGCAATATCATGATGATTGCTAGTAATCGTTCTGTTTTCATTTGGCACCTCTTTTTGATCAAGATCTGTTTATTTTATTATAACTAAAAATGCATTAGATTTGGTGGAAAGTAGTAAAAATAGTTAAAACATTATTGAATTTGATTTTGGGTACACTAGATTAGAAAGATTATCGGTTCGTAGCGGTCGGTTGAGAGTTGGTATATTGACTTTAGTTATATATATTTATATAATTGCAACAATGGTGTTGCGTGAAGCTGAGCATGATTATGTCAATGATGAAAAAGCAATGAATAGTAAGAGAAGTGAGTTGAACATTGATTCCAACCAAGTTTCTCGATTTTTACAGCGCGCTTTTTGTCGCTACATTTTTTTGTAAAGAGAGCTGTTCGCTAAATCTGGCGTAATACGTTTTGTTATTAATCGTTAATCCAAATAGCACACTTTCTAAAAGTGACGGCTTTTTTTTTGTTGCTGTAACTAATTTTTATTTATAAAAGCAGAGAAAGGAGACTAGGGATGAATCAGTATTTTTTTAAATCAAGTCATCCATTGGTTTCGTCTAGTTATTATCTATTGATGCTATTGATCGTAATGAGCACGACTAATCCAATCATTATTATTAGTTGCTTTCTGGCAAGCTTGAATTTACGTCTATTCCAATTATTAAATAAGAAAAAGAAAGGCTTGTTTCATCCGTTGGGACTCGTGTTTCTGCTTACAGTAACAAATCCTTTGTTTGTACATCGAGGCGGAACGATTCTTTTTTTCTTTTTGAATAAACCAATCACCAAAGAAGCATTTACCTATGGATTTTTTATGGGATTGATGATTGCTTCAGTAATTTATCTCTTTCAGGCTTTCCAAGCAACCGTTGATTCAGAGCAATTTTTTTATCTTTTTGGCAAGCGGCTACCAAAAGTAACCATGATTTTGACTATGATTTTTCGTTTTATACCTTTGTTTAAACAATATTATCAGGAACTGAATCAGGTCCAAAAAACAGTACAACGTACACAACAGCGGAATTTTAAAGAGAAGGTAGCTTATGGGTTTGATTTGTTCGGCAATCTTTTTTCTTGGGCTCTGGAAAATGGAATGGATACAGCCGATTCAATGAAGGCAAGAGGCTATGGTGTAACGACAAGAAGCAGTCGACTCACCTATCGATGGCGTAAGCTAGATACAATAGCAATAATTTTCTTGATTGGCTGTAGCGGTGTGTTTTTATTGGCTTTGAGTAAAGGGGACTATCACTATAACTTCTATCCTTATAGTGAGTCATTCTCTGTATTCTGGCGTATTCAAGGCTTACAGTATCTACTGATTATAGTAGTCGCATTTATACCTGTGCTTAAGAGAATCAAGGAGGAGATCGTTTGGGCTATCTTGAAATTAAAAATGTAACGTTTCAATACGCCGGCGGGCATAAACCTGTTTTACAGGATCTGTCATTATTGCTTGATAAAGGAGCTTTTATCCTGATCTGTGGTGCATCTGGTAGTGGTAAATCAACGTTGTTAAAACTATTAAAACCGCAAATAACGCCTGCGGGGATTCAATCAGGCGAATTATTTTTTAATAATGAAAAATTATCCGCATTACCTGAGTTATTTTCTACCAGTAAAATCGGATACGTGATGCAACATCCCGAAAATCAAATCGTAACGGATAGTGTTTGGCATGAGCTAGCTTTCGGATTAGAAAACTTGGGAATTCCCCCATTTGAAATCAAAAGTCGGATTGCCGAAATGGTCAGTTTCCTAGGCATCCAAGACTTGATGGAGTACAAAATAAGTGATTTATCCGGCGGGCAAAAACAATTGCTTAATTTGGCAGCGGTGTTGGTGATGCGTCCAGAAATTTTACTATTAGATGAACCGATAACTCAGTTAGATCCAATTGCTGCACAAAATTTTGTCGAAATTTTAGTCCGCTTAAATCGGGAAATGGGCCTCACAATTCTTTTAGCTGAGCACAGTTTAGAAAGTGCTTTTCCATTTGCTGATCAAGTGATTGTCTTAGAGGAAGGACGTTTACTTTTGACTGATACACCTGCTCGAATTTCAACCAAAATCAAAACACAAAAATTCGAGTCCAAACGTTTTCTATTAAGCTTGCCAAGTGCAGTACGTATTTACCACGAGGCTGGTTTTCAAGGGCCATGTCCAATCACAGTCATCGAAGGCAAAAAACTTTTAGCAACCTATTTTCCAGATCAGTTTTCTATTAACGTTATTAAACAAGTCCCTTCATCAAAAAGCTGTCAAAATGCGGTTAAAAATAGTATTCAATTGAAAAATGGCTGGTTTCGCTATGAGAAAAACGGCAAGGATATTTTAGCAGGAGTTGATCTAACTATAGCAGAAGGGGAAATTTTCTCTTTAGTTGGTGGAAATGGAGCTGGAAAAACTACCCTTTTAAAAGTGATCGCAGGTCTTCAATCTTGCTATCGAGGGAAATTACAGTTGTTCGCTCAACCCGCCAAAAAAAATCAGCATCTGGTTGGTTATTTACCGCAAGAGCCACAAATGATGTTTATCAAAGACTCTGTTTTAGAAGATTATCAAAGTTATTTGTTTAGTAAGGGAATAGCAGGACAAGAGCAAACGAAACGTATTGAAAGGATCACTTCATTGCTAGCGATCAAAGAAAGCGTCCTTCAGCATCCTTTTGATTTAAGTGGTGGAGAGTGTCAGCGAGCTGCGCTAGGCAAGTTATTGTTGACGGATCCTAAAATCTTATTACTAGATGAACCTACCAAAGGCATCGATAATCATGGCAAAAATCAACTGATTGAGTTATTGAAGAAATTGGCAAAGCAAGGAAAAACAATTTTAGTAGTCACTCATGATCTGGATTTTGCTGCAGAATTGTCGGATCGTTGTGGTCTTTTTTTCAAAAATAACTTATTAACAACAGCAGAACCAACCTTATTTTTTAGTAATCATACTTTTTATACAACAGCTGCCAGTAGAATTTCCCGTGATACATTTTCTCGTTTAGTGACAACCCAGCAAGTCATCGAAGCATGTCTGGAAAAGGGCGTAAGAAGCATATGAAGCAAATTGGGTTCAAACGAGCTATAATAGTGATGCTAGTGCTACTATTCTTAGTTGGATTAACGTTTATCCTATTTGTAGTCGGGCAGTATCAAGTGATTTCAATGCTGTTGGTTATCGGAGCCTGTCTCCCAATTTATTACAGATATGAAAAAAGACAGCTGAATATCAAAGAAGTAGTGTTGATTGCGATTTTAACAACAACTGCTGTTTTGGGACGCTTTCTATTCTACATGATTCCGGCAATTACACCGATGACTGCGATCATCATTATTTCTGGGATTTGTATGGGAGCTGAAATTGGTTTTCTTGTTGGTTCATTATCAGCTGTGACATCCAATATGTTATTCGGGCAAGGACCATGGACACCTTTCCAGATGTTTTCTTGGGGACTGATCGGTTTGATTGCAGGTTTGCCTTGGATTCAGAGCTTCATCGGCAAAAGTTATTGTTTTTTGGTGATTTACGGAATTTTAGCTGGGCTTTTCTTTTCATTTTTTATGGATGTATGGACAGTCCTTTCGATTGACCGCTATTTTTCATGGCAAAGATATTTGGCGTTACTAGTGACAGCTTTACCTTATACAGTTTCTTATTGCGTTTCAAATGCATTTTTCTCGTGTTTGTTATTGCGATCAATTCAAAACAAGCTTCAACGTATTTTAATTAAATACGATATAAAATAGAAAAACAAAGGTGGAAATAAAATGAAAAAATTTGTAAGAGCCATACTATTGATGGGTGCTATCTTTTTACTGGGTGCCTGTGGTCAAAAAGCGGAGCAGAAAGAAACGAAGAAGGCTGATGCTGACAAGTTAAGTGTCACGATCATCTTAAAAGAAGATGACAAAGAATTTGATAAAAAAGAATTGAAGGTCAAAAAAGATGAATCTTTACAAACAGTGATGGAAGTCAACTATAAAGTAGACATGGATAAAGATTTTGTCAGTGGTATAGATGGACATCAGCAAGATGCGTCAGCTAGTAAATATTGGTTATATGATGTAAATGGCAAACAACCAGATGTAGGTGCAGTGGAATATTTTCTTAAAGATGGCGATATCGTAACGTGGAAATTGAATAAACTATAAGCAGGTGGAAGAAGATCCACTAAAAAATAAAAAAAGCTATTTAAACCCTGACAATCAGTTGTCAGGGTTTGTTTGTTAGAATGAACTTGTCAGTCAGACAATCAAAAATAAAGGAGCAGAATATTTATGAAAACTGTAGCGGCATTTAAAGAAATAATGGCAGAACAAACAGAAATCGCCTTAGCAACAAGCGTTGAGGAAGTACCAAATGTGAGGATTGTTAGCTTCTTTTATGATGAAAGCAAAAAATGCTTATTTTTCTCCACGTTTAAAGGCAATGAAAAAATTACCGAGTTTCAAAAGAATCCCAACGTAGCCTTTACTACAATCCCAACGAAAAACACGAACCATGTCCGGGTCCATTACGCTAAAGTCCAAAAGAGTGAGATGAGTGTATATGATGTAGCAGAGCAATGGATTCAAAAGATTCCTAGCTATGAAGAAAATATCAAGAATGCAGGTCAAATGTTAGAATTATACGAAATTCACTTTACAGAAGCCATCGTGATTTTAGGCATGTCTAGTAGAGAAACCATCCAGCTGTAAGGCTGAAAAGGAGGATTGTATGAATTATTGGATCGGAGTTGCTTCTAAAGATCATGTGACACTTGGCGTAGCAGGTGGTTTTTGCCAATTATGTCATGGCAAATCAGCCCCACTAAATAAAATGCAAGCAGGTGACTGGTTGATTTACTATGCGCCAAAGCAGAGTTTAAAGACGAAAGAACCTTGTCAAGAATTCATTGCACTAGGTCAGATTTTACCAGGCGAGACTTATGCATTTGAAATGGCTCCAGGTTTTATCCCTAATAGAAAAAATGTTGACTTCTTGAAAGATATCCAGCCAGTTTCATTACAAGCAGTTGCTGATTTTCCATTATGGCAAGAGTACCGATCTCGCTTGAGATTTGGTCATTTTCAAATTCCGGAAGAGCTATTTGATTTTATCATCTCTGGCATGAAAACAGGTGTATAAATAAAAAACAGGACAGACATGAAAAAAATGCTGCTGTCCTGTTTTTTTTATACCCACTTTTAAACATGCGTTAATGCCCCCCTTGCACAATAAATAGGCTAAAAACTAGTCTAATGTTTAAAATAATACTAAATTAATACAACTATCGCCTCTTTTTTGATTAACAGTGTCAATCCTATCTTATTTTCTGCGTTATAATAAAAGAAAATAGTGCTGAAAAGGAGTTGGAAAGATGAAAGACTATATCTATGCAATCAGTGATATTCATGGAGAGTATGAATTGTTTGAAGAATTGATCCAATACTATGATCCAGCAATGCACCAGTTGGTATTGATCGGTGACTTAAATGATCGTGGACCAAAGACAAAAGAGAGCTTTTTACTAGGGAAAAAATTAGTGGAGCAGCACAACGCAATCTATCTTAGAGGGAATCATGAAGAGTATTTTCTCCAGTTTTTAACTAAACCAGAAGATTGGTTTACTAGCTATGTTCGTAATGGCGGGAAAGAAACGATGGAAAGTTTGCTACACAAAGGGG
>DWQL01000007.1:0-46703 GCA_018231265.1 Noctuana haematospila | reverse complement strand
CACGCCATAGTTTATAGTGAGGCTGTTCGTTACTTACTAGCATAAAAAAAGAACTGGAGGAAAGACAAATGCAGACAGTCACATTGAATAATGGTGTAGAAATCCCAATTTTAGGTTTTGGTACGTATCAAATCACAAACCCACAAGAAGCTGAACAAGCTGTTATTGATGCAATAAAGGCCGGTTATCGTCATATTGACACAGCACAATCGTATCTAAATGAAGAGGCAGTGGGACGCGGAATCGCAGCTTCAGGCATTTTACGTGAAGAGTTATTTGTTACAACAAAAATTTGGGTAGAAAATGTTTCTTATGACGGAGTAAAAGCTTCTTTTCAGCGTTCGCTTGACCGTTTAAGTTTAGCGTATGTGGATTTACTTTTATTGCATCAACCGTATAATGATGTTTACGGTGCTTGGCGTGCTATGGAAGAACTACAAGCAGCAGGGAAAATCCGTGCAATCGGTGTTTCAAATTTTGCTGTAGATCGAGCAGTTGATTTGGCAGAATTCAATAAGGTCGTACCTCAAGTTAATCAAATCGAGATCAATCCTTTTAACCAACAAATCAAAAATATCGACGCTTTAAAAGCAGAAGGAATCATACCAGAAGCTTGGGCGCCCTTTGCAGAAGGTAAGAATGGTATTTTTACGAATGAGCTATTAACGAATATTGGCAAAAAATATCAAAAATCAGTGGCTCAAGTGATCGTCCGCTGGTTGTTAGAACAAGAGATTGTTGTACTTGCAAAATCTGTTAAACCAGAACGGATGGTTGAAAATTTAGCCGTATTTGATTTTGAATTATCGGAAGAAGACAAAGCGGCAATTGCCACCTTGAATGAAGGGGAAAGCCAATTTTTCTCTCATGCTGATCCTGAAATGATCAAATGGATGGCGAGTAGAAAAATGGATGTCTAAATGGAGGCTAGGTATCTAAAATAGCGAATATAAATCCAAAAAAACGTTCAAAAACTTGTAACGTTTTTGAATGTTTTTTTGATTTGCTGAAGTACGATATTTGTTATTTTATTCAATTGAAGAGTTTGGGAATAGCGGTAAATCAATAGGATACGAATGGTATCAGCCGATGATTTAGTTTAAATTCGCTTGTACATTGTCGGTTAAATAAGTTTCTACTCCGCCGTATTCCGCGAAGTCAAACAATTCCGCTTTACCTATGCCGTGATAGCCCTACCCACCATCGTCCAGATAACAAATTTAGCGCTCAATTCATTGGCTTTTTCGTTCATCCTTGGTAGTGAATCAATATTAGTTTGTTTCATGAAAGATTTAATGATTTTAGTACCATTAGGCAGCATGATATAGAATCATTTTGCTAGCCCGTTTTTTTGATTGTTTCAAAATACTTAATCCCAGAATATGAAGAGAATCGTAACATTTTCCTCATTACAGTAGCACCACTAGCAATGAGCATAGAAACTAAGGCTTTTACCAAGATGGGCACTTAAAACGACCATGGTGGCATACGTTCTTTAGCACCTTTTGAAATAATCAGATTGACGTCTACGGTTCATGTCTTTGGTAATTTGTAACGGTCGCTATTCTATTTTAGAATCAATCGCCATTACCTCAAACAAAATTCCGATGGTTCCTTTTATATTCTTAGTCTGGTTGTCGTGGTAGTACCGCTGATCACTCCTCTAATAATCATAATTCTTTTAGTTATTGTTAAATCTCCTTTCAGGGTAATAATTATCCTTTTATGGGGTTTTGTGTATAAAGAATAAGAGGAAGACACAAATCTAAACGCAGATCTTCTCTTTCTCTTCTTAAAATGAATTATTTTTTGTTGTTTCGGTACAAGATATCTTCCGAATCACCACTAGACCAGATTTTTCCAGAAGTGGCATCAAAATCTTCATTGGCTAATTCGATGCAACGAATGCGTTGATTATTGTATGTTTTATAATAATAATTCAGTGAACTATTGACTATAACAGCAGTGTATTGCGTGTAGTCATAGGCCTGAGTGGTTTTTACAACACCTTTAGGGATGTCAACGTTAGCAAGCACATGAAACATTGAAGTAACCCCATCTAATTCAGTTTGAACATCTTGTAAGCAGGCTTTTAAAAAAGTCGCTCTGACAAATCTTGATGGTGGAGTGAAATCACCAGGAAGGCCAAAAGCACCAGTCCCTTCACCAAAAGGTTTCATCACCATATCGTTTAGATGAACTTCTGTTTTTTGTTCAGGCTGTAAACCAATGTAATTTCTTAGATTAGTCGTGTGCCATTTGTAGTCTGGACTATTCGTCATAACACCAATAGTATTTTCGTGAATGTGCAAGGTTTGTTCAGTATACTCAATGACAATACTTTTGCCGGTTTTGTCTGTGATGACCCAGTGAAGAGGTAAGACGATTCCTAAGAAATCTAACGCCGTATTTTCAACTTGAGCATTTTCCATGGTGCGAGTCACTTCTTCAATGCTTGAACAAGTAGAAAGTAAAAATGGGACAACATCATGAGGTGCTAAGGTATATTTTTTGTCAGTGTCTTGGCTATTATAGTCAGCGTAACCTGAAAAATAAAGAGCAGCGCAAGAAAGTCCTTTTTCGTTTAAACCATCGGCAAAAACAAAATGTTCTTTATCCACTTGCCGTGCCATTCCTACAAAGGCGTATTCATTTTTCTGATCGTAACTTTCGTCATTAACGAATACGAATTTGTTCCGTGGAATAAATGTAGGTTCACCCTCTAAAACGACTGCAAAATCCATTGTTCTAGCTAATAAAATATGTTGATCTTTTGTTGTCATCGTAATACTGGTACACATCGACTATCGCTCCCTCTTTTTTATAAACTAGATACTCCAACTAAAAATAATTTAAATTAAAGTGAACTTTCTTTTAAAAGTTTAACGTAGTTTAAATTTATAATCAAATAAATACTATAGAATGTTTTACGATTAAAAAACGAAGAAAGTGTATTAGTACGGACTTTAACGCTTTAATGCTATGATTGTTTTATATTTTATTGGAGGAATTATGATAACAGATGAAGAAAAGAGTCAATGGCATTTAAGTGGAAAATTCGTCATTTTTGGTTATTTATTTTTAGCGAAAATGATGATGGACGCATAATAACTATATCACGATTGATCAGCGCATCATCAGCCTAAAAGTAGAGAAGTTGACAATTTTACAAGAAAAACTATTAACTATTGTTTCTCATTAAAATCAAATCGTTTGATGTGCTTGATTTGTTCCAAGCGATCCCGTGTGGTCATAGATCGTATTAGGTATAGTTTATCCAAATTCATTTGTACTAACAACGAGTGACAAGATGTTTAACGAACGAATTGATCCAGATGATATCTGGCTTCAAGCTGTTATCAACGAGAAAGAGACACGTTACTTACCAAGGGTTCTTAGCACGGATGAAAAAGATGGGGGGGAATGTATTATCAAATCGTCTTTGATTATTCAGGATAGGGTCGAGTGAATAATGGTTCATTATGGTGAGACTGAAGTTGAATTTAAGCGTCAGTAAAAGAATACAAAAATGAAATCAAGTCGAAAGCCGATCAGGTTTGAGCAATACAAAAAGGGAACAACACGTTTTTTGTATTGCTCGCTTTTTGCGTGGTTGCCGGAGAAGTTGACTTTTGGCAACCGTGTATTAATTTTCAGAGTAAAATTGATATTGAATATGGCGCTATCTTATTTTTGCTAAGCAAGGTAGTAGTATTTTTACTTACCGACAAATACCAATTGCTAAGTGATTACAAATTGATCAGTCAACCAAGTACCCTTTTGGAAGATACTAGCAGGTTCTGGTCCCATCATGAAAAATCCATCCGCAACTAATGTTGAAAAGAGTTAATCCAATTCTGCTTCACTATCCAATTCAACATACAAAGAAAGATGCAAACCAGGTGTTACTGGATTTTCTGGTCTCATGTCTAAAAAGTAGAGTGGCGTTCCGTTTAAATCTAGTTGCCCATTTAAAACGCGTTCAGCATATTTCATCATAATAAATGATGGATTGAGTAGTAGTATTTGGAAAAACGTCAACGTAGAAATCGATTTGGGCTTTAGCATGTTCAGTTACTGAAATATATGTTATTGGCTGTTTCATGTCATTCACGCTCCTTGATTGTAAGATAATAGATTTAGTAGTAATTACAATTGATGTGCTCAAGATTTTCAGCTTAGAGTGATTTAGGCGAGATTTTCGCCATTTGATTCAATCACTTGTTTATACCAGTGGAATGATTTCTTGCGGCTTCTCTCAAGTGTTCCGTTACCTTCGTCATCACGATCGACGTAGATAAACCCATAGCGCTTACTCATTTCACCTGTTCCGGCACTAATCAAGTCAATACAGCCCCACGGTGTATACCCAATCAAATCAACACCATCATCAATTGCTTTTTCCATTTCAATAATATGGCGTTTGAAGTAATCGATCCGATAATCATCATTGATCGAACCATCTGATTCGACTTCGTCAAAGGCTCCAAGACCATTTTCAACAACCATTAATGGCACTTCGTAGCGAGAGTAGATTTGATTCAATGTAAAACGTAATCCAACAGGATCGATTTGCCAACCCCAGTCACTGGTTTCTAGATACTCATTGGAGACGCCGCCAAATAGGTTTCCTCCTGTTTTATCATCGCGATTTTCTAAATCATCTGTAATACAAGTGGTCATGTAATAGCTAAACGTATAATAATCGACAGTCCCTGCTTGTAATAATGCCTTATCCTCATCTGTAATGTCGACTTGAATATTATTCTTGGCAAAATAACGTTTCATAAAATAGGGATATTTTCCTTTTACCTGAACATCTCCACAGAAGAAGTTAAATTTTTCATTGATTTGCTGCGTTTTTAAAACGTCTTCTGGACGACATGTTTTAGGATACATTGTAATGTAAGCTAACATACAACCGATTTTAAAATCGGGATTGATTTTGTGTCCAGCAACAACTGCTTTTGCTGAAGCTAGAAAAACATTGTGTAGTGCTTGGTATTGCTCGGTTTCAGTATAGTCACGATTGAATAGACCACTGATGCGTTTACCATGATCCATTGTGCCAAAATTAATTTCATTGAATGTCAGCCAGTATTTTACTTTATTTTTGTAGCGTTCAAATAGGGTTGTTGCATAGTTTTCGTAAAATCCGATGGTCCGTTTATCTAAAAAGCCATCATATTTTTTACCTAAGTGAAACGGCATTTCAAAGTGAGAGATCGTTACAAGCGGTTCAATACCATATTTAGCTAGTTCATCAAACACATCATCGTAAAATTGTAAGCCTGCTTCGTTAGGTGTCGTTTCATCTCCATTAGGAAAAATCCGAGACCAAGCAATCGACATCCGATAAACTTTGAAGCCCATTTCAGCAAATAAAGCAATATCTTCTTTATAACGATGGTATGAATCGATTGCTGTGTGGCTAGGATAGTAATACTGTTCTGTATCAATTTCTAGATCAAAGGTGCGGTGAGTATTAGAGGTACGGCTTCCGGCACGATTGTGGTCGCAAATAGAATCTCCTTTGCCATCCTGATCCCAGGCACCTTCACATTGATTGGCAGCTGTTGCGCCGCCCCATAAAAAATTCTTTGGAAAACTCATTGATTTTTACTCCTTTATAAATAAATTTAGTAGTAGTTTAAATGATTATTTTGCGATGATCGCAGTAATCAAAACAGCTCCTTGTTTAGTTGAGGTTTCAGAAGTTGCAATCACATCAGCGTAATCAGGGGTATTCGTAACGATGATCGGCACTTGCGTACTGTAACCTGCTTCCTCGATCGCACTGATATCGAAGGTAACCAATTTGTCACCCTTTTTGACTTTCGCATTTTGCTCAACGAACGCCTCAAAGCCTTCACCATCTAACTGAACGGTGTCGATACCGATATGGATCAACAGCTCGGTCCCATTGTCCGAAATCAATCCAATGGCATGTTTTGTCGGGAAAAGTGTCATCACGGTACCATCAAATGGTGCCACGATTTCCCCAACAGTTGGTTCGATCACAACCCCTTTGCCCATGATACCTTCGGAAAATGCTGCGTCTCTTGCTTCGCTCAAAGGTAGGACTTTGCCTTCTGCTGGAGAGAAAACTTCATCTTTTGTAAGTTTCTTTTTTTGTCCAGTTGCTGCTAATTTTGCTTCTTCTTTTGATAGTTGAATCGTTGGTTCATCATCTTTAAATCCTAAAGCCCAAGCTATTGCAAAACCAGCTGCTAGAGCACACGCATCCAAAATCATTGCGTAAATCGCAAACTTAACATCGCCATCTGGGGAGATAGAACTTGGATAGCGGAATATTCCGAGGCCACCCATTTGATAGCCTTGCATACCTAATCCCATAGCGATGGCACCAGTAACACCCCCAACGATACAAGATGCCCAGAAAGGTTTTTTTCTAGGTAAAGTGATACCGTAAATAGCCGGTTCAGTTACACCGAAGATACCTGAAATAAAAGCAGGGATCGATAATTCTTTTAATTTCGCATTTTTGGTTTTCAACATGACCGCTAATACTGCACCAGTTTGAGCAAAACTCACACTACCTGATGGTGTTAATAATGATGTGGGATCACCTTGAGATAATGCGATAATAGCAAATGGAATAAGTGCCCAATGTAGACCGAACATAACAAGAATTTGCCAAGAGAAACCAAGAATAGCACCGAATAAAATTGGGCTGAAGCTTTGAATAGAAAGTAAGCCATTTCCTAAAGCGTCAGAAACAGTATTCATGACGGGACCGATAACTAAGAATGTTAATGGAATCGTTACAAGCGCTGTTAAAAAGGGAACAATAAACAACTTAATAACGTCAGGAATAACTTTTCTTAATTGCTTTTCTAAAAAGGCAGCAAAAGCCACCGCTGCAATAATCGGCATAACTGTAGAACCATAACCAGCAGGCGGAATAGAGAATGGAATACCAAAGAAATTGAGTCCTCCCGCTTCAGCAAATTGAGCAGTAGCAGCGCCTTCTAAAAATCCAGGATAGACTAAACTTGATGCGATCAACATCCCAAGGAAGGGGGAGCCACCAAATTTTTTCATTGCTGTGTAACCAATAAAGATTGGCAAGAACTTGAATAATCCGTCACCCATCGCATTAAAAATAGCTGATGTTGACGACTCCGCAAAGCCAGCCCCTAAAGCGAAAATTAAAATAGCATTAACCCCTTTTAACATACCTGCTGCAGACAGTGGCGCTAAAATCGGTTGGAAAATGGAGGAAATCATATCAACAAATTGATCAAATAAATTCCCTTTTGGCCCAGACTCAGTCGGAGCTTCTAGCACACCTAATACAGCATCCACATCTTTGCGAACATCAGGAACGTGGTTGCCGATCACCACTTGGTATTGCCCACCAGCCTGCATGACCGTCACAACACCATCCATATTTTTTAAGACTTCGGTGTTGGCTTTACTTTCATCTTTCAATTTAAAGCGAAGGCGTGTGATGCAGTTTGTTAAAGAATTGACGTTTTCTTTGCCTCCAACTTCTTTTACAATATTTTTTGCAAGTTCTTCATATTTACCCATTTTCGTTCCTCCAAATGTTTCATTTATTTGTTTATTCAGAGGTCTCGCCAACTTAATGTCACGATCCAGTGCCCTTCCTAAGGCAAACGATTTCCTATGCTCCTTTTCTGGGGATAATTTTAGATAAAGAGAATATTCTCCAACTAACTAGTTTTATCGATGATTCGAGCTAAATGAATGGTGATGTAGACTTGTTCGTCTTTTGACATCGTATAGTTCCGTCGATTTTTTAACAATTCAGCGACTTTTTTGGTTGCCGCAAACGCTTCGGGATATTGTGTAGTGACGAGTAAAAACAGCTCACTTTCCACTTGATCTTCAGCACTAGTGCCAGTATTTTTTTTCAAGACTCTTTCCGTAAAAAATTTTAAATGAGTAATAAAGCGTTGAAAGTAAATATCATTTTCAGCAAAGCTGATTCGTAGTGTGTATTTGATGACGGTTAAGATTTCTTCGATTAATTGAGTAAGACTGATCGCATCTTCATGATTACTGTCGATCTGAGCATTGGTGATATGCAAGGCTAGAAACCCTGCTTCATCATCTGCTAAGTCTACATTTAATTGTTGGTTGACCATTTGAATCGCAGATCTGGCAATCTCTAACTCAGTGGGGAAAAAACGTTTGATATCCCACAATAAAAAATTTTTCACCTGAATATTCTTTTTCGCCCGTTGGATCGAGGAGTGTAAATGATCGGCAATCGCTATAAAGGACGATTCATTCAATTCTTTATCCAAAGCATTTTTCGCATGAGATAAAATCTTATACGAAATTTCGATGATTTCCTCAGGAATCTCTGCAAAAAGCTGTTCGATCTGTTCAGACGCCACTTGGTTTTCAAGTTTAAAAACCTTCTCGATTTTTGCGTCATCAACTTCTGCTCCCGCTTTCATTTGAAAGCCCAAACCATTGCCCATCAAAATCACTTCTTCGTTTTCTTCATTCAGAACAATGACAACATTATTATTTAAAATTTTTAGAATTTCCAAGCAGTCCGACCTCCTTTACCTTGACGAAAGAGATTGAGAATAGAAAAAAGCCTAAACAAGAGCCAATGAAGGCGTTGTTTAGGTTTAGCTTAACTTAATAATCACTATCCATTTAACAAAGCAAATATACACTATAAAGAAAGCGCTGTCAATGCTTTTTAGAAGAAAGACTAGCTTAGTTGGTGGAGAGCTGATAAAGGCAGCGTGGAAAATGAGAAGTCTATATTTAGCAAACAGAACATACTAGTGTAGTACTACTTACTATATTCTGAGGTGTAGCGTATATTTTTTTGTATACAAGAAAGTCAGCGCTAATAACGCTGACTTAGGTAAGTTGTATTTTGGCTAAAGCTCAACTCTTTTTTGCTATAGCATTGAGCAAATTAGATACAGTGTTCATTTTTTTTTGTGTATATTCTTTTTTGATAAGAGAAGAGCCTAAAATCAAGAAGAGAAGCCCAAAAATACGCCAATAAACAGTATTATGTTCACCTGTCTTAGGAAGCTTTGAATAATTTTCCTCAGAAAAGTTGGCTTTAGCATAGCTAGGTTCAGAAGAACTAGTCCCAGAAGTTGTGCTTGCAATAACAGTTTGCGTATCACTATATGAAGTTAAATGATTATTATCATCGATTAGACTATCCATAAGGTCTATTTTAAATGTATGAGGTCTATTTTCATCAGAGTTTAACGTAACCGTAAAGCTGAAAGTCCCAGTATTTCCATTGATGGTAAGATTACCATCATAGTCGATGCTTAGCGCGGGATCAATATTTTCAAATGAGACTTAAACTTGGTCGATAGCCGCTTGATTGCCAGAGAAACTAGCAACTCCAGAGACCGTCATAGATTGTCCAACTTCAAGTTACACGATGCCTGAATCAACTTGACCTAGATCCACCCTATTTACATTGGCCCAAGAAGCTTGAGGATCGATTTGAGTAGCTCTGGAGTTAATAGGAGCTGCATAAACAAAGTTAGCAAATAATACAAATGTGGCAAAAAAAACAAGAATCGAAAATTATTTCATAGAAAACTCTCCCTAAAAAGTATTTACAAATCGTGGTATAATCTCTTCACTTAAAATCATTTCTTAATACCAAAAACCAAAGTACCTTTCAAAACAAACTCTCTTTAAATAAAGGTTTGTCCTTTCGCGTAAAGAACTGCTTGGCCGCCAATCAACACACGATCATTGACTAGTTCACAGCTAATAATTCCTTTTCTAGAAGAAACTTGATGCGCAATCAGTTTATCTTTTTGAAGTTTTTCTGCCCAATAAGGAATCAGATTAGAATGAGCAGAACCGGTCACAGGATCTTCGTTGATGGTTAGCTTTGGAAAAAATGCCCTAGAAATAAAATCAACTTCGGTTGCTTTGGCGGTAACGATCACGCCAACTCCTTGAGAGAATTCTTTGAGTTTTGAAAAGTTTGGACTCATCGAATGAATATCCGATTCATTGTCAAAAACTAAGAATAAATCGCGTGCTAAGTAGGCTTCGTGAACGGGAACGCCCAGTGCCTGTTCAAATTCAGGTATGATTTTAATTGGTTGTGGCATGATACTTGGGAAATCCAAATAATATTCTTCTTCCTTTTTTTCGACAAACAAGGGCCCGCTTTGGCTAGTAAATTCAATGGTTGGTTGGGAAATAGAATAATAATTGAATAATACATAAGCCGTTGCCAAGGTTGCATGACCGCACAAATCAATCTCACGATCGGGTGTAAACCAACGGATTTCATAAATCGCACCGACTTTAACGGCAAAAGCGGTCTCTGAAAGGTTGTTTTCTGCTGCAATTTTTTGCATCAAGGTGTCATTTAACCAATTATCTAAAATAAAAACTGCAGCGGGATTTCCACTAAAAATACAATCTGTAAATGCGTCAACAATATAATAATCTATTTTTGTTCGCTCCTTTTCTGAATTAATCTTTCAAACTTTCCTCTAGCATAATCCTGCCAAACCATTCAATCAATAGTATAATTGTATGGAATACAAAAAAGGAGTGAATGGAATGTCTATAAATTCGTATGATAATTATCAACTATCTTGGCGACCAGATCGAAATCTACTAAAACGACCATTATATCGCTCGTTAATTCAATTATTAGAAGAGGACATTCTATCAGGCAAACTCCAACGGAACACTCGTCTGCCTTCGCAGCGAGAATTGGCTGATTTCTTAGATATCAATTTCACAACAGTTGGTCAAGCTTATAAATATGGAGTGGAAAAAGGCTTGCTCTACACGAATATCGGTAGCGGCACGTACATTTCTCAAAATGCTTTTCAATCAATTACCATTTCCAATAATGACGTAGGGACGAACATTATTGATCTCGGATTAGTGAGCTCATTTGAAGAGTGTAATGATTTAGTGATTCCATATATTCAAAAGGTTAGTCAGCAAACAAGTATTTATTCTTTGCTGAATTATCAAGATCCTATGGGAAGTTTGAGTCAAAGAACAGTTGCTAGTGAGTGGTTGAATACACAAGGCGTAGTTTGCTCGCCAGATCTAGTGGCATTGACTTCTGGTGTTCAAAATGGGATGGCGATTACGCTAACAAGCATTTTTTCTCAAGGCAATCGAATTGCAGTAGATCGGTACACCTATGCAAATTTTATTGAGCTAGCTAAATTATTAGGCATTGAAATCGTATTGATCAACTATGATGATGAAGGCATGTTAGCGGAGCAATTAGAGATCGAGTGTGTAAAAAAGAAAATTCATGGGGCCTTTTTAATGCCTTCATGTAATAATCCAGTTGGTTTTCAAATGAGTGAAGTGAGAAAAAAAGAACTAGCAGAAGTATTTAAAAAACATGATATTTTGATTATTGAAGATGATATTCATGCATTTTTGACGACACCATTTTTACCAAAAGAAGCTCTTCCTTTTCAAGCATTATTACCTGATCAAACAATATATTTGGCTGGTATGACGAAATATATTTGTTCTGGATTGCGGATTGCTTATTTAGTGTATCCAGAAAAACTACGTAATAAAATCCAAAAAAGCATTTTTAACATTAATGTAAAATCATCTGGATTTGATGCAGAAGTCATCACACAGATTTTACATTCTCCAACAGCTGAAGAAATTTTGAATAAAAAATATCAATTGACGAAGCGGGCCAATCAACTATTTTTGGAGCTTTTCCCAGAAATATCAGGAGGACATCCAGCTCCATTTTATCGTTGTATTCCTGTTTCAACTCAATTTTCACAACAAGAAATCGAACACTTTTTTTTAGAAGAAGGAGTTCGGGTCTATCATTCAAACCGATTTACAATTCAAAAACAAGAAGATCCATTTATTCGAGTTGCGCTTTCGTCAAACAATTTAGAATTATTGATGCAAGGGCTGGAAAAGGTACACAAGAGAGTGAAAAGATTTCAGTAGAAGTGAAATCTAACTAAAAAGAGGCCGAGACAAAAGTGTCTAGCTCCGAGAAATAAGAGGGAATTCACGAAAATTGCTTTTCAAATTTTTGTGAATTTCAGCTTATTTCCGAAGCCTTCAATTCTTAGAGCTTTAGCGCTTAGAAATTGATGTGATCGAGGCGCAGCGTAGTAGCTGCTTTTTTCTCGCCGTTTATTCGGGTTTAGAGAGCAAAACAAAACTGATCTTTAGTTTTGTCCCACTCTCTTATTGAAATGTTAGCGCTATTATTGTAGACTAAAACAAGTGCTATAATTTTTAGCAAATTGTTACGATTTTTTTGAGAAGGAGGAGTAAGTCGTTAAAAAGGGAACTGTTGAGTTAAACTAATAAAATGAAAGCGTTGACAATGGACGTGAGAATTAGTTTAAATGATTTATTTAAATCTACCTAAAAGAAAAGAGGAACTTCATTATGAGCAATGATAACGCAGTATTAGCAAGAAACACAGCCAATGCACCACAAAATTCATTATCGTCACAAACCGTCGCTTTTTCTCATTATAATAATTTTTCAGCCCAATTACCGATCGATCCAACATCGGGTAAACTGGTTGCTGGTGGAATTGAAGCGCAAGCTAAACAATGTTTTAACAACATTAAAGCAATCATAGATAGCATCGATCATGTAATGAGTGATATTGTTAGACTTACGATTTTTGTTAAAAATAATAAAGATATTGATGTGGTGGATGAAGTCTACGCCTCATTTTTCACAAGTTACCATCCTTCAAGAACGGTGGTTGCAGTAGACGCGTTGCCTATGGGTGCCTTAGTTCAAATCGAAGCACTAGTTTCAAATGGCGAAGGAACGATACCCGATGCACCTCAAGCAGGGGATTTGATCAAGCTTACAAACCATACACCAAATGCGCCGAGTAGTTCGCTATCAACGCAAACAGTCTCATTTTCTCACTACAACAATCTATCGGCTCAATTACCGATCGATCCTAAAACAGGTAGAGTCGTAGCTGGTTGTGTGAAAAAGCAAACAAGTCAATGCTTAAAAAATATCAAAGCGATTTTAGAAAGTATTGATGTTCCATTTGATGATATCGTGAAAATCACTATTTTTCTTAAAGACCTTTCAAAACTGGATGCTGTAAACAAAGTTTATGCTACCTTTTTCCCTGATTCAGCAATTGCTCGGGCAGTAGCTTATGTTCCAGCACGAACCGTTGTTGAAGTGGCTGATTTACCGATGGGGGCTGATGTACAAATTGAAGCAGTTGTATCACACGGAGATGGTACACCGCCGCAAGCGATAGAAGATCGTCATGGTTTGATTATCGAAGCGAATAATACGGACAAAGCGCCAAAATGCCCATTCTCAACTCAAACAGTGGTATTCTCTCACTATAATAATATTTCAGCTCAATTGCCGCTTGACCCACAAACCAATACACTGGTTACAGGTGGAATCAA
The DNA here is from genome assembly GCA_018231265.1 of Noctuana haematospila. NCBI lineage: Eukaryota > Metazoa > Arthropoda > Insecta > Lepidoptera > Hesperiidae > Noctuana > Noctuana haematospila. The sequence continues at coordinate 33,276 of DWQL01000007.1, read as the reverse complement.
AGAGCAAACTGAGCAGTGCTTAGCCAATATCAAAGCAATCATCGAAAGTGTGGATCATGTATTAGCTGATGTAGTGAAAGTAAATATATTTGTGAAAAATATTGCAGATATGGAGGCTGTAGATGAAGTTTATGGGAAGTTTTTCCCAGATGGTGTACCTGCTAGAAGAGTTGTGGGTGTATCTTCGTTGCCAAAGGATGCATTGATTCAAATAGATGCAATTGTTGGGAATGCGGAAGGAACACCACCGATTGTTTCGTGAAAAATGTAGTAAAAAAGGAGAAGTGGATCAACTGCTTCTTCTTTTTTTGTATGATAGGATCAAAAAAGTATTTTTCAGGAAGAGTATGGTTTGGTTGAAAGCAAATAGAAATTTGATTCATACGATGCTTTTTTTAGAGCGATTGTTTTAAATTGACATCAGAAAAATGATGTGATATCTTCCATGTATACTTATTTAGAGGAGTGGAAAAGACATGACAAACAACAGACGTTCAGTTTTATGCTGTTGTTGTATGGTGCGAAAAAGCAGCATACCAATTTGTCATGCCTATTAATAGTCCATCTAGAAAAGTTAAATGTTTCAGGTCACTTTATTAAAGAAAAGGTGAACTGTTTATAGTTGACGTTCAAGAGGTACTGATTTAATAGTCAGTACCTCTTTTTTTGTTCCCTTTTTTTGTTGCAACGGCGCAGTCATAATCGTTAATAGCGATAGGAGGAAGTCATGATAGTTGATGAAGTACAGGAATTGATTGGACACACACCGATGTTCAAGTTTGATGCTGCTCGATTTGGTGGTCAAAAAGGGAGTAAGATCTATGCTAAATTAGAATACCTGAACCCAGGGGGCAGTGTCAAAGATCGGTTAGGGCAACATTTGCTAACCTGTGCGTTGCAAGAAGAAAAAATAACTTCTGGAACAACAATCATTGAACCAACAGCTGGAAATACAGGCATTGGTATTGCTTTGGCAGGCGTGAAGGAAGGCATCAAGACTTTATTTGTTGTACCCGAGAAATTTAGTTTGGAAAAACAACAATTGATGAAAGCACTAGGAGCAGAAATCGTGCATACACCAACAGCCAAAGGAATCAGAGGGGCAATCGACAAAGCAACACAATTGGCAAAAGAGATCCCAAACAGTTATTTACCGTTACAATTTGAAAATGAAGAAAATCCCAAAGCCTATTACAACACACTTGGACCTGAAATTTTTAATGAGCTTTCAGGACAACTAACAAGCTTCGTGGCTGGAGTCGGCAGTGGGGGAACGTTTGCAGGAGTTGCAGCCTATCTAAGAGATCAAAACCCACAAATTCGTGCGATCGGAGTAGAACCAGAAGGCTCGATTTTAAATGGAGGAACAGCTCACGGACACGAAATTGAAGGGATCGGAGTAGAGTTTATCCCCACGTTCTTTGAGAATGTAACGATTGATAAAATTTATACTATCCGTGATGAAGAAGGGTTCTATTTTACAAGGCTTTTAGCAGAAAAATTTGGGCTACTCGTTGGTAGCTCAAGTGGAGCAGCTTTTGCTGCAGCCATTAAAGAAAGCAAGACATTACCCGAAAACAGTACAATTGTCACTATTTTTCCAGATTCTGGAGAACGATATCTCTCAAAAAATATTTATGGCTAGGACCAAATTTAAGGAGGAAAAACGATGCATTTTCAAACAAAATTAATCCATGGTGGAATCAGTAACGATGAACAAACAGGAGCAGTCAGTGTCCCAATCTATCAAACATCAACCTATAAGCAAAATGGTGTTGGAAACCCTAAACAGTATGAATATTCTCGTTCTGGAAATCCAACCCGATTTGCTTTAGAAGAACTAGTAGCGGAACTTGATGAAGGAGTACAAGGCTTCGCATTTGCTTCTGGTTTAGCAGCTTTGCATACAGTCTTATCCCTTTTTGAAGCAGGAGATCATATACTATTAGGCGATGATGTATACGGTGGAACGTTTCGACTAGTTCAAAAGGTTTTTGAAAAAAATGGCCTCACCTATTCATTGGTGAAAACTGATGTTTTAACCTCGATAGAAGAGGCAATCACTGAGAAAACAAAAGCAATTCTCTTTGAGACGCCAACCAATCCATTATTGAAAGTTTCTGACATTCAAGCAATTTCCTCTTTAGCAAACAAGTATCATTTAGTGACGATTGTGGATAATACCTTTATGACACCCTATTTTCAACGTCCCTTAACAGTAGGAGCCGACATTGTGGTATACAGTGGAACCAAGTATCTTGGCGGACATAGCGATGTTGTCTCAGGTTTTGCAGTGACAAATCAAACGGAATTAGCAGAAAAAATTGGCTATTACCAAAATGCAATAGGGGGCGTTCTAGGTCCGCATGATAGTTGGTTAGTTCAAAGAAGTCTCAAAACATTAGCACTTAGAATGGAAGCTCATCAAAAAAATGCATTAAAAATTGCCACATATCTTGAAACCCATCCAGCTGTTGCAGTTGTTTATTATCCTGGGTTAAAGAGTCATGCAGGCTTTGAATTAGCCAAAAAACAAATGAGCGGTTTTAGTGGCATGATTTCTTTTGAGCTGAAAGACGAGGCGTTTGTCAATTCGTTTGTGGAAGGTCTAAACATTTTTACGTTAGCAGAAAGTTTGGGTGGGGTTGAAAGTTTGATCGAAGTTCCAGCAGTGATGACACATGCATCTATTCCAAAGGAAATCAGAGAACAGGCTGGAATTAAAGATGGATTGATTCGTTTATCTGTCGGGATTGAATACATTGATGATTTGATTAGTGATTTAGAGCAAGCGTTTGAGAAAATTGGATTGTAGACTCAAAATTGGTTAGCAGTGATACGTAAAATAGAGTTAGATAGTAAATAATGAAATTCCTTATCGTAATCATCCGAAAATAAGTTTATAATAGATGGCAGTATACAAATATCGGAGGGTTCTTACGTGAAAAAACAAGGTTTTGATCCACAAAAGTACATCGAAGAGCAATCAAAATATATCCTTGAAAGAGTTGATCATTACGACAAGCTTTACTTGGAATTTGGTGGGAAATTGATTGGCGATATGCATGCGAAACGTGTTCTGCCAGGATTTGATGCGGACGCTAAAATTAAACTTTTACAAAAATTAAAAGATCAAGCGGAGATTTTGATTTGTGTTTATGCAGGGGATATTGAGCGTAATAAAATTCGTGGCGATTATGGGATCACCTATGATATGGATATTTTACGCCAAATCGATGAGTTAAGAGAGTATGGCTTAGCAGTTAACAGTGTGGTGATTACCCGCTATAGTGGACAACCTTCTACAAAAATGTTTATCAACAAACTGGAAAGAAGAGATATCAAAGTCTATAAACATGCGGCGATCGAAGATTATCCATCCAATCTTGAGAAAATCGTCAGCGAAGAAGGCTTTGGGAAAAATAACTATATTCCAACAACAAAACAAATCGTAGTCGTGACAGCACCTGGTCCTGGTAGTGGGAAATTGGCAACTTGTTTGAACCAACTCTACCATGAAAGCCGTAATGGTAAGACTGCTGGTTATTCAAAATTTGAAACCTTCCCAGTTTGGAATGTTCCCTTGAAGCATCCTTTAAATATTGCCTATGAAGCAGCGACTGTTGATTTGAAAGATGTGAATATGATCGATTCATTTCATTTTGATAAGTACCAAAAAGTTGCTGTTAATTACAATCGTGATGTTGAGACATTCCCTGTGATCAAACGAATCATTGAAAAAATTACCGGAGAAGAATCTGTCTACCAATCACCAACGGATATGGGGGTGAACCGTGTTGGTTTTGGGATTATCGATGATGATGTAGTGAAAGAAGCCTCTAAACAAGAAATCATCCGTCGCTGTTTTGCTACAGAATGTGACTTTAAAAAAGGCTTGATCGATGAAGGAACAGTCAATCGCATTAAGCTGATCATGGAAGAAGTCGAACTGAAAAAAGAAGACCGCAAAGCGGTACTGCCTGCTAGAGAGTATTCAGAACGATTGAGAGAACAAACCCAAAGTAATGATACGCCGGCTGTTATTGCGTTTGAGTTACAAGATGGTCGAATTGTAACCGGGAGAACCAGCAGCTTAATGGATTCTTGTTCATCTGCTATTTTGAATTCTATTAAAACATTAGCCAATATTTCAGATGAAATCTTATTATTGTCTCCTGTGTTTCTTGAAACCATTCAAACGATGAAACGCAAAGATTTACACAGCAAAATTACGGCTTTAAAAGCCAACGAAATCTTGATTGCGCTAGCAATCAGTGCTGTTACAAACCCAACAGCACAATTGGCGTATGATAAATTATCTGAATTGAATGGTGTCCAAGCGCATTCTACGGTGATGTTGAGTAAGAATGATGAGCAAACGTTAAGAGAGTTAGGGTTGGATATTACGAGTGATGCGGTTTATCCGTCTGAGAATTTGTATTATATTTAAACCTGTTCTTTGATTTTAGTAGATAAATAATGCAAGACTGACAAGAAAAAATCATGTCAGTCTTTTTAGTATAGTTAAAGGCCAATGAATTTTTGGTCTATTTTTTTAATTATGATAGAGTTTCAAAATTATATAAATGATTATTAAAAAAATAATTGACATAAGTAAATTTTATTGTTAAAATCCAAAAAAGCAAAACGTAATCATTACGCTTTGATCGGGCGAATCGGAATAGTGATCGATGGAAACTATGGCGACTAGTCCAAATTTAAAGTTAAGATCTCTGGTAGTAATAGAAGAAGTGCTGAAATGATCTAGTGAAAGACTTAAGTATATTTATTTAGTAAATATAATGTATTAATTGGTAAAGGAGCTGAGAAAAATGAGACAAAACATTATACTAGAATGTGTCGAAACAGGTGAGCGCTTGTATTTAACAAGTAAAAATCAAAGAAACACACCAGAAAGATTAGAATTAAAAAAATATTCGAAAAAATTAAGAAGAAAAGCTATTTTTAAAGAAATCAAAAAATGAGGAAATTATTCGTCACTATAGAACTGTGATCCAAATAGTATGATAATAATTTTAGAAGATTGACAGATCAGATTAAAGGAACAACTATTATGGTTGAAACAAGTTGGTTAGTGAATTATATGAAGAAGAGGAGACGATCTAATGGCTGTACCAGCAAGAAAAACATCTAAACAAAAAAAGAAGCTTCGTCGTATGCATCAAAAAATGTCAAAACCCGAAATTTCGTTCGACGCTTCGACGGGTGACTATAGACGCAGTCACCATGTATCTTTAAAAGGATATTACAAAGGAAAAAAAGTAACGGAATAGGGAGAAAGCATAATGAATATTATCTATCCGCCACTCGTTGAGGAAAGTATTAAATTTCAACTTTTGGAAAAGAAGCAGTCATTCATCAGTAAAGCAGATACGTATCGCTTCATGGTAGAAAATGACATTATTACAGAAAATGGAGAACCAACTGATTTTGCAATAGAAAAGGGATGGGTCAAAATTTTTGATGAAACGGAGAACCTTTCCTTGGAAAACTTTTTAAAGATATATCCAATTTTTGAAAAATATGACGTGGGATTACTGGAGAAAATCGATGGCTATTGGGAAATTCCTATTGATTTAAAAGAAAAACTCTTGTTAGAGATGGCAGAAGATAAATTTAATTACGATGAACAGGTTCAACTAACAGAATATTTATCTAGTCGATAAGACAGCCTCATCAAAGTATTTGAAGGATAAATAGAAAAATGGGAGGGATTAGTATGAGAATACCAATCACGGTTATTTCTGGATTTTTAGGTTCTGGGAAAACAACGCTAATCAACCATGTACTAAAGGCAGCTAATTTAGTTCCAGAGGAAATACTGATCATTGAAAATGAATTTGGCGATAAAGGAATTGATCATGAATTGCTTCTTCACTCGCATGAGCGAATTTTCCAAATGAACGGAGGCTGTATTTGCTGTAGCTTACGAACGGATTTGATTCATGCATTGATTGCAGTTGATGAAGTATTTATCGAACAAGGCTATCCAATTAAACAAGTGATTATTGAAACGAGTGGTATTTCTGATCCTCAGCCGATTTTACAGACAATTTTGGCAACACCTAGAATTTGTACGAACTTTTATTTGGACAGTGTTATTACGGTGGTCGATAGTGATTTTTTTGAAAAAAATTTGAATTATCCAGAATCATTAAAGCAATTAGCTATGGCTGATCGTGTCATCATTTCTAAGAAGTCTGATAAAAATACAAATGAAATTCAAGATATTATACAACAGATAAAACCTATAAATCCAATGGCTGATTTTTTTACTTTTTCATTATCAGATGAAAAGGAAAGTGTTGCTCGACAAGTTATTGGGATCAATAAATTTAATCAAGAACTTCACCTGGAACATCTGAGTGATGAGCATCACGCTAGGCATCATCACTCGGAGAAATCTCATCGTAAATTACATCATAAGTTTGAAGCATTACATTTGGAAGGAACAGGTATAATTGCAGAGACGTTATTTCAGAGGTGGATAGATTGGGTAATGATGAGTAACCAAGAAAATATTTTTCGAATAAAAGGCTTTATCCAGCTTATGGATAATGAGTTTCAAACAGAAATTCAAGGTATCAACCAACTTTTTCAATTTAGACCAACGGTGCGCAAAACAAAAATCAATGAGCTCATTATTATCGGTCAAAATTTACCACAAAAGAGTATACAAGAAGCGTTTGAAAAAATCCTGTGTAAGAATAAGCAATCTGCAGACGTTTAAGATTTATCCTACAAGAATAATAGAGGAGAAATAGAATTATTCATATTACTATATATATGATCTATAGTTAGATAATACAGTTGAAAGTAAAATATATTAAGACAAAAAATAAATATAAGAGATTCTTACGAGTCGAGCTTTTGAATATACTAACCTTTAGATGTTCTCTGTCATTGATGAGATCACCTAAAGGTTATTTGCTTGAACATTTTACGAAAGCCAAATCCATAGAAACGAACTAATCGCAGCCAGTACACCAGCTGCTAATGAAAAGCCCAAAACGATTTTTGTTTTATTCCAGCTATCCCTTTTTTTGTCTCGTTTGGCTCTGGCTGCTTCAAGATCCTCCCCATCTATAAAAGCAACAATTTCACTATAGGTTTGAACATCTCTTTCCTTTTTGATTTTCTCGATTTTTAAAGCTGCAATCATAGAAATTCCCCAAAGAACAAAAGAAATACCCAATCCGTACCAATCCCAAAGTAACATAACAGGACCAATAGATAGAACCGTTAGGATAATAAATATAATCATAACCCAAGAGAGTCGGTTCATTTTTTCCGCTTCGATGTGTTGATTGTTTTTCATAATTGCTACATCTCCTTTGACTAATTCATCTAAAGTGACATCAAAAAGAGTGCTTAATGCAATCAAATTATGAATATCAGGATAAGTATGATCGTTCTCCCATTTAGAAATTGTTTGCCGTGTGACATAGATTTTTTCTGCAAGTTCTTCTTGAGAGTAACCATCTCTTTCACGATAAAGTTTTAATTGCTTATTAAAGTTCATTTTGCTGTCTCCTTTGAGTCTAAGATAATATAGAAGAGGATATTTTGTCTGTCTATTAGAGTGTACTTTATTAGAAATATAGGTGTATACAAGTGTTTACATCGATAGAAACATTGATATAACTGGTTTTTCAAAAATAGGATCCAAGCCAAGAAGTAACGATTCAAAAATAATTATGGCACAGATTATCAATTAATTACAGCTAAGATAAAGAGTTTGATGAAAGTACGAGTAGCTAATATGATATGCTTATAGTCCATAACAAATGGAAATCTAAAGAAAGAGGGGAAGAATATGGCAGATTGGAATACACTATTTTATGATCAAAAAAACATAGAATTAGCACCTGAACCTGAAGCCGTTAAATTCATAGAACTCTTAGCAAAAGAATTTCCAAATCAGCAAGCGCGACGGGTTTGGGATCTAGGTTGCGGTGGAGGACGTCACAGTGTGGTGATGGGAAAAATGGGCTGTGAGGTTTTTATTAGCGATAATTCTAGTAAAGCAATAGAACTGACAACGAAAAAATTAGAAGAGAATCACATCAACTATGTTGAAGCCTTGACCTCGATGGAAATCTATCCGTGGAGCAAGAAAGAGTTCTTGCATGGTGTTTTTAGTTGGGCGGTGCTTCAGCATAATACTTTGGATAAAATAATTGAAGCGATTGATTGCATTTACGATTCGCTTATAACAGGTGGTTATTTTTTAGGGACGATCAAATCGACAAAAGCGGATTTGTATGGCAAGGGAGAAGAAATCGAAAAAGATACATTTGTATTAGAGGTGGGAATAGAAGAAGGCGTTCCTCATCATTATTTTGACGAAGACGGAATTAAGCGGCTTTTCCCTGGTGATAAGTGGGAAAGGATGATTCTTGCGGAGCAAGTCGTGAATTATGTTGGAAAAGCTGAGGAATTTTGGGCATTTAATCCATTTAGGTACACTACGTGGTGTGTGCTTATGAAAAAAATAGCTGCTGATTGTGTCATCCAAGAAGATTTTTATAGACTCAATTAAGCCGTATATGTTTTGGATAGTGGTTAATTCTTTTAAACGATTTTTTTTAAGCACTGTTCTATATTAAACCTAGTGATACAGTTCTTTTATATGACTTATTTAAGAATAGCGAGAGTGGATCAGACTTCTTTATATCTATTTGGTTTTTCAGATAAATGCAGCTATTCTGACCTTCAACCAGTAGAGGGGAATAAAAAACTAAGTGAGTGGCTTACCTTATCAGCTACTCACTTAGTTTATATAATATTTTCAATAGATATACTAAATAGGGTAAAGAGGGGAGAGCCTTCGTATTGTTCATCTCTCAATTACCGTATTTATCATATATTAGTTTTGCTGAAGATAAAATTATTAAGATGCCAATAGCAAAAATCAGAAAATTGATCTGTTCGTTTGTTTTTGGAAATGGAGTTTTTGAAGTAGGATTTTTTTTATTGGTCAACGAATCTTCCCGCACTACTTCAACCCTAGCATCACTTACGATAGATTCACTATGGACACTTTTTGAAGAAAAAATTAAAAATAGGCTAAACAGAAGTACGGTGGTATTAAGGGTTAAGGATTTACGATTTTTTTTTGAAAAAAACATAGCTTACTCCTCCTATAACCAGAACAGTTGCAATAATCATCATCCACACTTGATTACTTTCAGAAAAAACTTCTACTCCACCATTGATTGACTGCCCTTGTGCAGTGTAAAGTTTAAATTCACTTTCCCATGACTCATTTAGTACATCAGATTTTGCATCAATTTTTAACACATATTCACCCGCTTTTAATTTAGCTTCAGTTAAAGATAACATAGGTGTAAACAGGCTGTTGGGAGCTAATTCGATTTCGTTCATGTCATTTTTATAAAGAGGGGTAGCTGAATCTCCTTTTTTGTAAATTGAAAATGTTAGATTCAATTTTCTGAGAATATTTGGATTGGGATTTTGAAATGTTAATACCAATGCTTTCTTGACTTTCTCAACATCAACGGTCAAACCGTCATAAGTCAATTTGTAGTCATTATTGTCTTCTGCTACTCTTATTTTTATAGGAATAGTATAAGCAAAAGAGTTACTAACACCTGCTTTTTTATCCGCTTCTTCTTTTTGACTGATATTTACAGCTCCTAAAATCATACCAAAAAAATCTTTAACAGTATTCTTCAATTGTATTTTGACTGTTTCAGAACTGTTTGGTTCTACTGTCACTTCATTTTTTTCTAACTGTGCTATTTCTGCTATTTTATATCTCTTACTGTCACTATGCGTATGTTTATTATCATAACTAATTGTTCCGTCATTTGTTGTCATTCCGTCAAGCAGAGTTAAGTGAAAGTCTTTTGATTCAACTGATTCATTTATAATTACTAATTCCAAAGTTTGGTCCATTACTGCGGGTACACTTAAATTGAAGTAATCCTTCGTATCTTCTAGCTGGTTTTCTGGTATAACTGGTGTTACATAAAACCCAGAACCATTAGCCAATACTTTTACTGGAAGCAAAACCAAAAAAAACATAAGGAATAACAGGCCAATAAACCATTGATTTACTCTCATCTTCTACACTCCTTTCATCAAAAATTTATCGCAACAAGAAAATTGAAAAGACGTATAGCAAAGAGAAAAAGCAACTTTTATAAAAAATCTACTAAGTGCTTTTTCTCTGCTTTCGTTTTACACTTTAGGAGTCAATGTCCAAGTAATATTCGCTCCATACACGCCTGACTGTAACAAGTTTGTATCTCCAACTGTTAATTGTGGGTTCAAAGTTACTGCTTTTCGTTCATTGCTTCCTTCTTTATAAGCGACCGAAAAGGCTTGATATTCACCATTGTCATTCATCGTTACTTTCTCAGCAGTTGTTACAGATTCTTCTTGTGTAGAAGGGGTTAGTACAACACCTAAATTATTTAATAAGAAACCCTTGTTTCCAAAAGGGCCATCAGATAACTTAGTACGAACATTCCATTCATTTTGTGAAGCTTCCCCAGTACGTGTATCAATAACACTGACTACTGATTTTCCAGGTTCATTTTCTTCAACTAATGTTTGTCTATCTTTTGTATTGATTTTTGAAAAAATAATACTCGCTTCAGTATTGGCATTTTCACTAAATTTAACTGTACCTGAATTTGTTACACTTTCAACTTCTACTACTGCATTACTATTTGTTAGATCATCTTTATTTGGTACTTTAGCTGCTGGTTGCACAATTAATTCGTTTGCTGGATTAAAGGTGAATTCTAAGGGCTGTTCTCCAGTATAAGGTTCGTGCTCAACAGTGATTGGAATATCTTCACCCGCAGCGTTTTTACCCATTCTAGCATAAGTGAAACGGTTGTTATTAAGTTCTGTCAATTCTAATGTAGCCCCATAGCTGTTTGCACCCAATGAGATATGCGTTCGTTCTTTATTCCCGTTGATTACATCATAATAGCCAAAATCATTTCTTGATTCGCCTTGTGTGGTGAAAAATTCATATCTACCTGTTTTGCTTTCATAACGAGCTAATCCTAAAAAACCTTGGTTGTATGCAGAAACGTCATTACCGTTCTCATCAAGAGCTTTTGTTCCTTGCCATTTCGTTATGCTTAAAATGATTCTACCTGGTTGATCTGTTACAATTTCTCCAGTTTGTTTTGATAATACAGGAGGTTGTGAAGTAAAAGTCAATTCTCCGCTGTAAGGTACGTGTTCAACAAATACATTCCCTTGAGTACCATCTTTTTGAACACCAGATCTGCGGTACGTAAACATATCTTTATCCAATCTTACCATGTCAACAACAACGCGATAGCCAAGCTCGGATAGTAAAATTCTTTTTTTGCCATCTTGCGTGACGAAAAAGATTCCTTTATCGCCACGGCTTACATTTGTTTGTTTGTCAAAAAATTCATAACGATTTGTTGTAGCGTCATATTTTGCTCTACCGATAAATCCACTATTTTGACTTGTTACATCATTACCTTGCGCATCGTAGACATAGGTCCCTTCCCAATTTGTTGAACCTAAAAGTTGGTTAGGTTCATAATCTGCAGCCAATGCAGTATGCCCGTTTAATACAAAAATAAACGTAAGCAACATTGTGATAAAAGATAAACTAAAATGCTGTTTGTTCCTTGTTTTTGTGCTCATACTATAATTCCCCATTTCTAATTTTTATTTACTCAAATCAACGAGTGCCATTGATTTTAGCAATCCACATATAAAAAACGTGTTCCTTTTTTTATAGATAGCGCTTCTCATTTGCTTATCATCTATGTACTTTATATTACCTAATACGGATAAATAGACTATTACCAAAATATAAATTTTTTATAAACTCTAGTATGTAAATACCTTTCAAAGTAAATATTAGAGTAAAAAAGGTTTATCACTTTTTTTGGTAAGGATTTCCACTGAAAATTTGGAACAATAAAAAATGATTTGAATATTGCAGAAGTAGAAGGGGGGAGAGCTGGAGTTATGTCATTTGCAAGTAGATAATACTTTAAAACTCTGTGTGATAGGAAGATAGACTATTAGAGCCTTTACGTTTAGTGATATATAGCTTGATTTTTGAGCAAGTCGAATGAATAATAATATGCTTACTATAAATTGGACGAACAGTTAAGTATAGAGAAAAGGTTAGATAGATAGCGACAATAAAGCCTCAACCCCGTGGAATACAAAAGGTTGAAGCTTGTCGATCACTATTTTCACGTGAAAATCAATGTGATTTGTGTAATATAGAAAGGCAAGTTAACGTTATATCTGACTCTATTTGGGCATTATCTCAAAAGTTAAAACGACGAACCATTTAGTCGTCGTTTTATTAGCGTTTTGTTTATTAGATAAGCACTGTTTAGATCGACTCTTGAGTGTATAACCAATAGAACGATAACTTATTACCATCAGGATCAGAGAAATCAACGTATCGAAGGATATTCGCTACATCCGCTATCACCTCGTCAACGATTACACCAAGTGTTTTTAAACGCTCAAATTCTGTGTCTAAATCTTCTACTTCTAAACGTAAAGCATTCTCTGAAACATTCATTTTTTCTTCGAAAAGTTGAATCCAAACAGAACCAATTTGATACTCAATAATCCCTTCAACAGGGGTGATTTTCTCGTCGCTCATAAGAAGTTTTCCATACCAACTTGCAGCTGCCTCTAAGTTACTTACTGGTAGACCTACAGTAACACTTTTTACATTTAAACTCATAACTATTTCCTCCATTCCATCAACTTACGACTAGTTTATCATTTCACGGTCGAATAATATTGTTCTAGATTGTGTTCTTTAAACGAGAGATCAAAAGTTTCCCCACATTCACTAATATTGGTGGGTCTTCTGGGATCGGTTCTCTTAGCTTAATCGTGTAATGATTGCCAGAACAGATTGGAAAAGATAACCGTTCATCTTCTTTCCCCCTTAAACTATTGCCTAAGTTAAAGTAAGATAGAACATTAGTGGAACGGCTTATCCCACAAGCTAATAAATAATAGTCTCCATTTGGAATATTGTTCAATGTATTTCCGAGTAAATGTTTGGTTGCTACTCCAGATATAGGCAGATGATTCGGAATAAGTGTATGGAAAAGGCCAATAAATAGGATTCCCATCTCAAATCCATCCGGTACTTCAATCGTTACGGTGCAAAAAGACTGGCTCTTTTCTTCAAAATGTGCTATTGACTGATCCTTATCATCCGTTTCAAACCGTTTCATATCATCAAAAAGAGCACTCATTTCCGTTTTGTACGCTCTAGGAGAACTTCCAGTATATTTTTTAAAGGTATTCGTGAAACTGCCACTGCTTTCAAAACCTGCACGTTCTTGTAGGTCGAGTATTCGCTTTTCTTCATCAAGTTCAAAGATCGCCTTTTCAACTTTTAAACTAGAGAGAAATTCAGCAACACTGAATCCATTTATTTCTTTAAATTTCCGACTAAAGTGATGTTTATCATAACCAAAGTGAATGGCAATTTCCTCACTGGTCATTTTTCTACTAACCGCTTCTTCTGAAATGAAAGAAAGAATTTTAGGCATTTTTGATTTCATTTTTGTTCCTCCTTTAAAGAAAAAGCTTTGAGAAGTCCTATAAATAAGGGGGGCAAAACTTGTGGCATCATATCCACTCGATAAATTAATAGAATCTAGATGCTTGAAACCACTAGGGTAAAAGGATTTAAGCTAATTCAGCTATTCTGTTAAATGGTACTTTTCTAAATCGTCAATAGTAGGAATGTTTTTTTAATCTTTGAATTAGGAGAAGTGTAAAGGTTTTTGGTATCTATATAGTTATAAGGGGTAGTCATGAGTTAATTTCCTAAGACAAAAGTAAGAATATCATTTCTACTTTTCTTTCCATCATGAATGTCTTTTAGAAGCTGAACCATGTCTTTTGTTGGCTTGAATCCCTCGTACATACTTGAACCTAAAGAGTTCTTCATTATGGTATATTCTTTTTTTGTTTGAAATTGTACACCTTGAATGGATAATTCTTGTTCATTTAGTTCAATTTGAAATGCCATAATAACCCCTCCTTGTGTTTGGTCATTATACTATGTTTTTTAGCTATTTTCAAAAAGAGGGGAAATAGTTTGGTAAGTTGCTGAGAGTGTTTAAATCTATTGTTCATCAATATCAGTTTGGCTAAACTGATGAATTTTAAAATCCCATTTTGCGGCTAGGATTTTAAATCAAAATGTTTTTCAGTTTCGCTTTGCTTTTAAGTTTTTGTGTTTCTTGATCTAATATTTCTAGTATCCGTTCATGCTCATAAAAGAGGCTATCAAGAATAGAGTGATTATGGATGTTGTTTTTTAGTGAACTGAAGGTTTCGTGTCAATTTATGTAGATCTTGATAGGTGATCATTTTTACTGGTGAGCCATGTTGAACTTCCTCATTATTGTTGATTTTAATAGCATAGTAAACAAAAATGTATGATATGAGTATCTTAAAAAAATGAATAAATTTAAAGTAGTTTTTTTGAAAAGCCTTATTATGATATGATTTATTTATTATCAAGGGAGGAGAACGGATGAAAAAATTTTGTTTAATAGGGATGTTATTATTGTTGGTAGTAGGTTGTTCAAAGATTGGTAGTAATACTAAAGATACAAAGGATGAAGACTCACCAATTGTTTTGAAGTTTCAAGGTATGAAATTGTTTATTAAAAATGAGACAAAAGATATTATTACGATTTTAGAATCAGAGACTGAGTTTTCAATAAAGAAAGATAACAAATGGGAGTCGATTGATGAGACTCGCGGTCTTACAATAATAACAACAAATATTTTGAGTGAGGGAGAGACTGAATTGGATTTGACTAATGAACTTTCAAAGCTCAAAGAAAAAGAAGCTAAGGTAACAATCCATTACGAACTTAACAGTGAGAGCAGAGAAGAAAGTATAGTATATGTCAAATAGGGAAGAAACAGAAGGAAATATATTTTCTGAGAAAGAAAGTAAAACGAAATACTCTGTTAAAAACTAATATAAGTCGAAAAATCAATTGAATAAACTATATTAATTTTACAAAAACAATCGTATGAACGTAACTATAAGTTCATACGATTGTTTATCTATTACAGTTTAAAATTGTTGAGGAAATAAATTAATAGTAACGGATAAACCATACAAAATATTACTAGCAAAACTAAAAAATAGAAATACTTTTTTGAACAGATTACGGATAAAAGGATAGTTACAATCACATAAATGATGATCATTGTAGTATAAATAATTGTACCGCTACCAAAGAAATCATTATAACTGGCTTTTGTTATGACACGTAATAGACCAAATGGAATTAAAAAAGCAAGAATGCCCCAAATTATATTAAAAATAAATCTAAATAGGTTCATAGTTTTACTATCCTTTATATTTTTTTATACGTAGGTCTCCAACTATGCAGACTAGATTCCAACAGGGGCAGGTCTTGAGTTAAAGTATGCTGGTAAATCATAAGGACTTACGATTAACGGTTGTTTCATACCTCCTACTTGAACAGCAGAAGAAGAATACCAATACCCTTGCCAAACTATTTTAGAGCAGTAGGTTAGATTTTTAGACCATATATTTGTAGTTATTCCATATGAATAATTTTTTCCTCTATAATTATTTATAGCCCACTGATAAGCTGCTTTGGGTTTGTATTTAGCAGCAGGTCTATAAATTTTAGTCCATTGTCCTTTTTTGCTCATATATTTTTTTGCCCAATCAATAATAGACATAGCAGCAGGAGTGTATCCACCGCCTTGTATACTTAGAATCGTTCCATTATTTAGAAAGATGACGGCATGTCCAGTTAGTCCACCAAATGAAGTCCCATTTGTAATCATAATATCGCCAGGTTGTGGATTACCAGCAACTGAGCGTGCATTTGAAACTACAGGATCAGTCGGAGGTGTAGCGGTGGCTAACTCTCTGTACATCTCAAAAGTTACATCAGAACCTAAGTAGCCGTTTTCTAGCAAAGAGGTGTATTGTTCTTTTAACTCAGTTTCCGTTTTTTGAGGGGCTAATGATCGAGTAGAACGTGATATGTCCCGTTCATTTTTTTCAAATACATCTAACTCTTTTCCAGTTAGTGCACACTGATCCATAACACTACTTAAATCATTAGCATATACTTTTTTTGATGAGGGGAGTAAAAATACAGCTACAAACAACAACAAGATAAATTTTTTCATAAGTAACAACTTCTTATTATTTTGATTAGAAAACAACTATATATGAAATGCTTATTGTCGTCAATTTTTCATCCTATATGAAAAGTAATCAAGATTAAAAATGATGTATAATTTATTTTCGAACTTTCTCAACAGGTTAGTTATCAATAGTTCACATGAAATGAACTATAAAAAAGTAGCGAAAATCGTTGTTATGTGGTTTAGAGGAATTCTCTCTAGCCTTTTTTGAGTTGAAATTAAGTTGTGTTAAATCTTAAAATGCTTTGTGTAAACATCATAAGATATACGCATACATCTGCAGATATTTAATTAAAAAAAGTAGCTATAATAGTCAACTACTTGCTTAGTATCAGTTTGGCTAATACTGATGAACTTTAAAATCTTATTTGCCGCTATGAGTCTAAATCAAAATGTTTTTCAGTTTTTGTGTTTCTCAACCTAATGTTTTTAGTATTCACTCATACTCGTAGAAGAGGTTGTCCGGAATAGAATGTTTATGGTTTTTGTTTTTAGTGAACTGATTGTTTTGTGCGAAATTATTAGTAGATAAATGTTTTCCGTGCCTTCAATATGATTTATCAAAAAATGATGAGTAGATGAAATAAATTGAAAAGATACCAGCTTCCCATTGTGTTATTCTTAAATTACATTATGTTTTTAATGGTTGGTTATTTAACTGAAAAATAATTGTCTATCTATGGAGTTTAATTGGGGTAAAACAATGGAATTATACTAGTATCATCAAATTAAGTAAAGGAGATGTTCACATGTCAGGTAAAATCAGTACCGATGCAGCAACTGTAAATTCGTTAACAAGTAAATTTACAAGCAGTATCCATCATTGTCATTCAAACCAAAAAAAGCAAGTAGCATGAACTTTTCCGAAAGTAGCGCCGCTAGTGCAATGAAAAGTAGTGTTTCTTCTCTTAGTACCATCGTCTCAATATTCAAAAGCAACGCATCAAAAGATATTGGAAACTTAGAAAAAATACATCAAGCCATCAAACAGGCTGAAAAAAATGCAGTGAAGTAGGTGCTTTATGGAAGAAAAACAACTACAAGTAAAAATCGAAGAATATGAAGATCGAAAAATAGAGTTAAAGAAAAAAGATACTGAAAGTGATTTTCTAATCAACGATCTACAACGTGTTTACCAACAACAAGCAGAGATATTAGAAGAATTTCTCTATTACAGCAAAGGAACAGAAGCAGAACGTTCAGCTAGAATAGATTTAGAAATGCTAGAAGATGAACGAACAGAAGCATTCAGAACCTTTGATGCGGGCAAAGAAGAGTTAACAGAATTAGTAAGTGAAACAGAACGTAAGAAAATCCAAGCAGAAGACGACCTCCTATGGCTGCAAAAAAAGAAACAAGCACAAAAGGAGGAGGAAGATGCCTAAATTTAGATATACGGAATGGCAAAACGTTGCCAGTGAAGTCCAAACGCTACGTTTAACAGTATTAGATCAACTAAATTCCTTTAAAGAGGCGCAACAAGCGTTTCAAAGTGCAGGGAAATTATCTGGTACAGGGTGGGATTCTACTAAAAGTTATTTTGATGCCTACTCAGAAGTATCAACCACAGTGGGCAATGCCTTAAATACCCTTGATGATGCGATCACCTCTTATTTGAGCGCCTTTACCTCAGAAGTTGGACCAGCAGAAAATGATCTAGATACCGCAAAAATGGAAGGTCTAAAAGCTGAGTTACGTCGTTTACAAGCAGAAAATGATGTGATCATGGAAGCTTTGGCAAAAGCCTTTGAAGATGTGCCATTTGTGAATCAATTTTTTAATAAACAAAGCATGCTGGGAACCGCCAAGAAAATTGAAATTCTCGAAAAATATAGCGCCTTTGAAGCAGCGCATGGCAGTGATTTCTCAGACGTCCAAACAGTTATTGCTTCGATTGCCGAAGGATTAGCCTTCCTAGGCAGTGCTGGGAATTTTTCTGGTGGTAAAGATGGTTATAAAACCATTGATTTTAAAAATCAAAAATGGTATAAAGCACTAAAGGATTTTAACAAGGCACAGCCGAAAGACCGAATCGATGTGGTCATCAAAGAATTATCGAATGGCGTCGAATATCAGATTTATCGCAATGGAAAATTGGATGTTCAAAAAACAAAAGAGTTACATGAACTGTTTCGTGTTCATAATGTTGAATTATTTAAAGAGTATGGACCAGAGATTTTTAAAATTCTTACCAATATTGATGATATTGAGATCCTGTTTGGGAAAGATTCCACGACGATGCAGCGGTCATCTTCGGGTATTTTCTTGTTATTAGCTGTGTTACCAATTGATCGAGTGAAGGATATTTTGAAGTCGGCTAAGTTGCTTAGAAATGGCGACTATACGCTGGATGCGATTAAGTTGACTGCTAAAGAGTGGGAAGAGTTGAAAGAATTTGAGAAGTCGGCGGATGTTGTTAAGACGGTTGATAGAGGGAAAGATTTTTATAAACATTTTAAATTGAGTTCTTTAGATAAGCAACTAATAGAACAACTCGAAAAAAATGGTGTGAAAATAAGTAAAGAAGACGTAATTAAAATCACTAGCTTATCTGATACAAAAAAAATTGTTTGGTTGGAAAAAGGAAATGCTAATGCTGGATTTGAACATATTCTAAACCATGCTGGAGAATTTAGACAACATGGAATTCCAAAAATGGACATCCCAGACTATCTAATTACAGCTTTGGACCAAGGAAAGGTAGTTGGTTACCAAGGCAGAGGGACAGGACGACCAATATATGAATTCATTTACAAGGGTGAGAAAAGACGTGTAGCTATAACTGTTGGAAACAATGGATTTATTGTTGGTGCAAATCCAGTTTCTATAAAATAGGGAGGAATGGAGCTATGAAAAAAATAAAACTATATCTAGATTATAAATGTTTTCCTACGTGGATATATGAAGATGAGCAGCTTCTATATAATGATATACCTAAAGAGTTAGTGGAAGACAAAGGATTAGATGAAAAATTAGTTTCTTTGCAGGAAAAATATAATAATCTATTTATTGATACAGATACTAGTTTCAAGTACATTGGGTTTAACTCGGATATAGAAAAAAAATTATTTCTTGATGAGTTTAATCAAATAACAAATTATCTACAAGAAGCACTTGGAGAAGAATATGCAATAGAGAATGAAATAAAATTCTAATTCATTTAGTAGTGGTGAGGTCTAGGGGATTTCTTCTAGGCTTTTTTGCGTTGCACTGGTTATTAGAGAAAAAGAATAATCAGTTTAATTATTATGAATACTCTCATTCTACTGTTGACGTGTAAACAAAAAACAAGTAGCCAGTTATCCAACTACTTGTTTAAATCTATCGTTCATCAGTATCAGTTCGGCTAATACTGATGAACTTTAAACTCCCATTTGCTGCTAGGAGTTTAAATCAAAATGTTTTTCAGTTTTTCTTTAGTTTTGAGTTTGTGTGTTTCTTGAGTTAATGTTTTTAGTATTCGCTCATGCTCATAAAAGAGGTTATCGGGAATAGAATGATTTTGGGTGTTGTTTTTTAGTGAAAGGAATGTTTCGTGCCAGTTCTTTAATTGTTGGATTGAATGATTTAGTTTATGTAGGTCTTGATAGGTGATCATTTTTACTGGGTGAGCCATGTTGAACCTCCTAATGATATTTTTTAACCTTATAAGGTTGATTTATCACAAGAATCATCCGTTGTCAACCATGTACGGTTAATTCATTATATGGAAATATTATATACTTCAATTAACTGTACAAGGTTAACGGAGGACATTATGACATATTCAGAAATTATTGTTTTTAGACTTAAGAAATTATGTGAACAAAAAGGAATTTCAATAAATAAACTTGCAACGTTATCAGGGATGACCCAATCTACGCTGGATAACATTATGAAGGGGAATACTAAAAATCCCAAACTAAAAACGTTGCATAAATTAGCAATGGGATTAGATATGACGGTTTCTGAACTGTTAGATTTTCCAGAAATGAATGAAACGCTTTTTGATGATGAGTAATACTAAATATAACTTTGTAACGTTAATATTGTATATATTCATTCACTATACTTGAGTTAACTATACAAGGTTAATGGAGGAGAACTATGACTTATTCTGATGTAATTAGATTACGGCTTAACAATTTATGTTTTGAAAGAAATATATCAATCAATAAACTTGCGACTTTATCAGGTATAACGCAGTCTACTGTGGATAATATTATGAAAGGGAAGACCAAAAACCCTAAGTTGAAAACTTTACATAAATTAGCTACAGGACTTGATATGACGGTTTCTGAATTGTTGGATTTTCCAGAGATGAATAATACTATATTTGATGATGAATAATTACTTTTAGTGGAGCTACGATTTGTGATGAATCGTAGTTTTTTTGTTGAACAAATGTTTATATATTTTTTTAAATAAAAAATTTAATTTGAAGTATAATTAAGAAGAAAAAATTGTCAATTAGTTTATTTTTTTTAAGAGCGTAATATTAATCAAAGTGTGAAAAATAAGTTAAATGCATGGAATAGTGATGTTTGAGCTGAAGATCTTTTTTAGAAGGTGATGTACCAAATAGAGCTAGACAGATATATCTGAGCATAAGCAAAGAATTGGAGAGTTTGCTAATTATTTGCCTTCTGTTTATGCGATTAATTGTTGGTAAGTGCTAAGGAAAATTTCGAGTTTGATTTAAAGTATTATTTTTTTAAAAGTGTCTAAAAAAAGTTTACATAGTTTTTTTGGTTGACAAACTATGATACAATTAATATAAGAAATATTATAGTGAAAGGTGGAAAACGAGATGAATACTCAAACTTTGAATGCTTATTTTGAGAAGTCAGGTCTTTCTATAGAGTATATGAAAGAAAAGTCGCATAAAAATTTTGATAAGTTTTTGTCTGGTGAAAAACCTCCTACCTTTAATCAATTAACTAAAATTTCTAAAGAACTTTCAATTCCAGTAGGGTTGTTGATGCTAGATAAACCGATTGAAAAAAAACTAAATGTTATTAATTTTAGAACAATTAATTCAGAATATATTGCTAGTCAAAGCAGAGAGTTACAAGACACTATTGATGAAATGCGTTCTAAACAAGATTTCTTACGTGAAGAAATCGAAACGGAGTTAGAATACATTGGTAAGTTTTTGATTTCTGACAATTATTTAGAAGTTGCTAACTATATTCGGGGTATCTTGGGAATTGAAAAAGATTACTATTTAAAAGTGAGTAGAGAAAATATTTTAAAATTTTTTAGAGAAAAAATTAATCAAATTGGGGTGTTTGTGTTCCTTAATGGAAAGTACAAAGATAATACTCATCGTGCTTTAAATTTAAATGAATTCAGAGGATTTGTTTTAATAGATAAAAAAGCGCCGATTATTTTTCTAAATCAAAAAGATACTAAAAATGGACAATTGTTCACCCTTATTCATGAGTTAGTACATCTTTTTATTGGTGATGAAGAAATTTATGGCATTCAAAATGAATCAACTGATTTTGATCACACTGAAGCATTTGTTAACAAAGTTACTGCTGAAATATTGGTACCAAATGATAAATTTTTAGAAAAATACAATACTACTCAAAATACTGTGGATTTAGCTAATATCTTTAAAGTGAGTGAGTTCGTTATTGTACGTAAGATGCTAGATAACAAAAAAATCAGTTATAAACAATACATGAGCTTAATTGATAAACTAAACGAACAGTATAGAGAAAATCAAAAACTGTTTAATGAAAAAAAATCAAGTGGTGGAGATTTTAAAAATAATGTACGATTTAGGATTGACCAACATTTTTTTAATTATGTTCAGAATGCGGTTAATAATCAAAGACTATCGTATACAGATGCATTTAACCTTGTAGGAGTAAGCTACAAAGGATATAACATATTAAAGGAGCGTAGATAGAGAATGTATTTATTAGATACGAATATTTATATATCCTTTTATGATCGTTATTATCCAAAGGAAAATTTCCCGACTTTTTGGGAAGAGTTTACTAAAGTGCTTAATACAAATATTGTTATTCCTAAAATAGTTACTAACGAAACATACCAAAGTGAATGGTTTGTCAAAGAATACTTAGCTAATAATTATACTAAGGGGCTCCTTGATCATAAAACTTATGATCAAGAGTGGGGAAGTGTATTGCAACACATCAATTCAAGTGATCTATATAAAGAAAATGCATTGATTAGTGAGCGTGGTTGGGCAAATGATACTATCGCTGATGGATGGTTAATTGCAATAGCGAAAAAGGAACAACTTACAATCGTGACAGATGAAACAAAGAATGCTAATCTAAATAGAATTAACCCTTCCAAAGCCTGTAAAATTCCAGATATTGCATCTGATTTGGGAGTCAAGTGTATAACGATGCTAGATTTTTTTAAAGAGATAGGATTGAAAATATAAACGATTCTGTAACGTTTGATATTAAAGGATTTTGAAGCACCTTGATAATTGAAACAATCGAACCAGTTCTTAAGAAAGAAAAAGTAGGTCAAAAAACTCCCCTGTCAAGCATTATCCTGACAGGGGTTTTTGGTAAGGAACCATATCATTTTCAATGAAAATCAAGCATTTCATAAGTTGAAAAACGTTGATTTATCGGCATTCCCCATTCATATTATGTTGGCTCTTTATTCCCACTCTAACCAATCCGCTACTGAAAGAAATGCCTGTAGAGTTATATTAGAGTCATATTTAATTTTCAGCGGTCACATTGAGGGTTACATTACACTTTAAATTCCACCTGACTACAATCATTATTTCGAGATTAACAAATAGATAGTAGACGTGAGAATACAGATGAAATTTTTTCAAATCTGGTTACATTAAGGGTTACATTTTCTGCTTAATCGCTTGATTTCCATTGAATTTAACTTGATTTTCTTTAGAGGTTTCAATTTTTATGTTACAAGTAATTCTTTTGAGTAAAGTAGTCATTATGTTTTTTTGTAATAGAAATCGTTAATTGAGTTAAAAAAAGATTGGTGTATAATTAATTTATATTAAAAAGGAGGATTGAATGTGGCAGAAAAAAATAAAAAAGCAAATCTTTATCTAGTCATTTATATTGTTTTATTTTTCTTCATTTGGACTTTATATGAACTGTTTATAAAGCCAACAATAACTTCAACTTTTAATGAACCGCTAGGAGAAATTATTCGCTCGATTTTTAAAGTTCTGGTTTGGATCGTACCTTGTATTTATTTGCTGAAAAGAAATAATGATAATGTTTACGTATCTTTAGATGATATGTTTACAAATAAAATAAAGTGGATAAATTATTTACCCTTATTTATTTTTTTCACAGTTTTTTTATTAGGAGGTTCATGGTTACAATATGGAAGTTTATCGGTAAGAGATACTTTCCAACCCCATAATTTGATTGGCTCATTTCTGCTTGTTGGGATTACTGAAGAAATGGTTTTTCGAGGTTGGCTGTTAAATTCTTTTTTAACTAAAATATCTCCTACACTAGCTATCGTTATTAATGCTTTTCTATTTTTAGCAATTCATTTTCCTGTTTATCTTTATAAAGGAGTATTGCTTGAAGTAATGATCTCAGGTCAATTTTTACAAATACTCATTCTAAGTACTATATTTAGCATGACTTTTATTAGAAGTAAAAGCTTACTAGTTCCAATGCTATTTCATATGTATTGGGATTTACTAACTATTTTATTTTACACATGAAATAGCACGTATAAATCTGATAAGTAGTACAAAAAGGAATTCTTAAAATTTTATAAAAATCCCTACCAAGTTTTTGGTAAGGAGAGTAATAGAGTATGAAAAAATTAAGTTAATAAAGAATTATTCTTTATCAATTTTAATATTTTGATTCCCTGTGAACTTAATTTTGTTCTCTTTCGAGGTTTCAATTTTTATGCTACCAGTAATATTATTTGCAATAACATAGTCTCTATTCGGATACATATGAGAGTAATGCTTTAATGTAATTTCAGGGCTCGAATGTCCCAATCTGCGACTTAGCATAAGGATATCTACATTAAACTCATTTATCAACCATGAAGCATGAGAGTGGCGGAGAGCTTTAATTTGAATCCTATGAACACCGGCAAGTTTAGAATAGCGTTCAATAATTCTAGAAATTGTTGATTTTTGCATAGGCTTGCCGTCATAGCTGAAAATAAAATTAGATTTACATTGTGTTGCTTGACGCTTCTTCCATTCAGTGAGTATTTTAAGTGTGTCATCATCTAATGAAATAATTCGTTTACCTGCTTCTGTTTTTGTGTAATTTTTTCGAGTCCAAGTATCTTTATTTTTAAAATCTAACATGTGATGAACACGTACGGTTTTCTTTTTGAAATCAATATCGTTCCAATACAAAGCACAACCTTCATTTACTCGAATACCTGTAGTAAAGTATACCCATAACATAATGAAATTTAGATGTTGATAGAAATCATCAACACAGATTTGTTTAATGACTTGCTCGAATTCTTCTCTAGTCCAATAAGGTACATTAGATTTCCCCTTAGAAATAGCTTTTACTTTTTTAGTCACATTAGTTTCTAAATAATCTAATTCAACTGCTTTATCTAACGTTTTTCTGAACATTCCGAAGATAAGGCTTGCTGTGGATTGAGCATAACCACCTCCATTTTCATCTTTAGGTGTTAATAGCCATGTGCGGAATTCTTGTGTATCATGGGCTGTAATATCTTTTAGTATTTTATTACCAAATCGTTCTTTAATTCTTTCTAAAGTCTGCTCTCTAACAGAAAAAGTACTTTCTTCAACATCTGTTTTATAGAAGGGGATATAAACTTCTTCCATAAAATCAGAGTATAGCATTTGATTATTGAAACCAACTTTTAAATCATTGTCAATTTCTTCTTTCAGCTCTTTCATATACTCCTGTGCTCGCTTGAAATTCATAATATGAGAGCCATCTTTATCAACCATTCTTTTGATTGTAATAGGTTTATCAGTTTTAGGATTCTTCCCATAACGGAATTGTAAATAGTAACGCGGTTTACTAGCCGATGGATCGTAAATAAAAATTCCTTTTTCACTCGTTGTATGAGCAATTTTTTCTTTTGACATATAATCAAATCCTTTCGATTTATTTGTATTCAAAAAGGAGAGCAGAAATATTGCTCCCCTTTATCATATCAAGCGAAATGCTGATTTAACAGGCTTTAAATAGTTTTTATAAACTTTATTGCTTGATTTTATTGAATTCCTCGTCAGACAATACACCTTTTTCTTTTAATTCATAAGCTTTTTCAAGATTAGTAAATCCAGAAAGTTCAGTTTTTTCTTTTTCTTGTCGAATATTTATATTGCTCGTGAAATAAGCAACAAGGAGTAAAATTCCTCCTAAAATTGTAGTAAATAAAAATAGGATGCCCCAAATTAATAATGGTGTACGTTTTTCCACAAATTGTATATCTGAATATTTATTATATTTGAGAAGTAAGATTCCTCCAATAAGTGTTGCAGCTCCCCACAAGATACCAATAAAACTTATTATCCAAGCGGCTCCAACTATTATACCTATAATAGCTCCTACTTTTGTTAATGTTCTTGCCGTATTTAAATTTTGATTTTCCACTACTTATAGTCTCCTCTTATCTCTTTAATAATTTTTGATTATTTAACATAATACTCAACTGAAATCCCTCGAATTGTGTCATAGAGAACTTCATTAAAATTCAAATGATTGTCATTTAAGTTTAACTTAACAATTTTTACTATGTCTGATTTACTTATATCTTTTCCAGAGTCAGTGCCTGTAAAGGATGTTGCAAATTTGAACTCTATGGAATTATCATATTTACCAACGATTGATGAGTATTTAGAATAAGAATCAATTTCTTTTAAGCTTGATATTGTTTCTTTTTTTAGTAACTCAGCAATCTTATCTTCCAGAGCAGTTGATTCCGAAAAATCAAATTTTCCTGTGTAATTTATATCTGAACTACCAAACTGTGAAGTATAAGTTGCTGTGAATGTTTTATCATCATTGATGTTCAATGTAGAATCAACACCTTGAATCTCATATTTTCCACCCATCCAAGCACCAGTCATAGATTTGAGAAAGTCTTCTTTAATGAGGTTCGCTGTTTTGGAAATATCCTCAGCCTTAAATTGATTAGTCTTTTTTTCTGATTCTTTAGAATAGGACTCTTCGCTATCGGTTGACTCTTTATTATCATAGTTGTCATCGCTATTTTCTTCATACTCTTCAGTATCGTAGTCAACCTCTCCCATAAGGTTTTTGATGTATTTGGGGGTTCCATTTGTATTTTTTTTAAACTCTTCCATTAGGTCATCTAGTTTCTTGTCATCTTCAACATAGAAAGTTTGTTTGAACTCTTCGTCATCTTTATCTGACATAATAATAGTTCCATTTTCTATTACATACTGTGCAGTCATTTCTTTGGGTTCAGTAAAATGGAATTCTTTTTTCTTTTTATCAATGGATCCCTTGAGAGTGATTTTTGATTCGTTTAGTGAATCTGCAAACAACCTATTTACAAATGAGCTGTCAACTGATTCGTCAATAGCATTATTAACACTAACATAATCAATTGATACTTTATCATCATCTGATACGGATAGTTTTACTTTACCCCACTCATCGCTGATACTGTAATATGTGCCTTCTTTTAAATTATTTGAACATCCTGTTAAAACCATTGCTACAAATAATCCCATAAATAAATACTTAATTTTTTTCATTTTGTCCTCCTAAAGTTGATATAATAATGAGCGAGTTAAAGAACTCAAATAAAATCATACCAAACCACCTAATCATAATATGACTAGGTAGAGCTGTATAATTAAAAATTTGAGGAGGTGATTTTGATGAAAAGAAAAATGGAAATTAAAGTAATTGTTTTATGTGCTATTGCAGTAGCTATGAATGTTATTCTTGGTTCTACTATTACACTTTTGAAAATTCCATTCGTTTATTTAAGTGGGATAGGAACAATTTTTATAGCAGTCAATTTTAAGATGAGATATGGAATTATGACGGGCTTCACTACTCATTTAGTACTTGCGATAATGTATGGACCATCTGCTTTAGCGTTTGGTCTATCTAGTATGGTAAACGCAATTGTTGCTAATTTATGTTCAAGGCGTAAATTTACTGTCTTGCGAGCGATTATCACAGGAATTCTAATCTCATTAATAGGTTCTTTAGTGAGTGTTTGTATTCGTTTAGTTTTGTATGGTGGTTTTTCAAATTCTATTACAGATGTTCTAATTCTAGCCGTTAGAAGCTCGGGTGTAGCTATGTTTATTGCGGCTTATATTGGAGCTGTAACAGACAGTATTTTGGATAAAATTCTTTCTTGTCTGTTAGTAATGCAATTGAGCAAGTTATCACAGTTTCAAAGATTTATCCGACCGCTATATTTAGATATCAAAAATGAAGACTAGAGGATGAGAAATCTAATGAAAATAAAACTGCCTCGATAGTGGTTCTTATTTGTTTGGCTTAGTTATCAGCTTTTTTAGATATTTTTTCAAAGTCTCGTTCTGTTTTAGAGTAGTCATTGCTGCCTTTTTTAGCGAAAGTTCCATTTTCAACAACGTTTCTATGGCGTTCACTCCATTCAGGACTGTTTAAAATAAGTTCTTCATTTTTGATTTTTACAGTTCCTTTAGTTGGTTTTGTTGGGTCGCTAAATTTACCATCCTGTAACTCAAAAGTATATATCTCTGAGTAAATCATATTTTTGGCATTCCTATATGAGTACTCTAACCAGCTAACTTCTAATTCCATTGTTGTTTCATCATCAGAAATATATAGATGTTGGTATAAGGTTACTGGCCCATTATCGCCATTTACATTTGTACTTTCTACAGAAGTATTATACTGACCAGCTAATGAGTTTGACTTGGATGAACAGCCTGTAAAAAATAAAATAGCAATTAATCCAATTAGAATATACTTTAGTTTTCTCATATTTCCTCCTATAATTTGAACTTTATTATGTGAGCAGTGATTGTCTGGATTCTCACTTGGTAATCATAACAAAACACCTATTCGGAATGTGAATAGGTGTTTATTCGTTTTCATATCTATTTAATGTCTCTTTTAAGTTACCAACAATGAAATCAGCCATATATTTGGGAGATAATACTTTAACTGTTGGTCCTTGACTAAGCAACCACATTTTAATGCCCCAACCATCATTAACTATCAGAGATAAACGTGTACAATTTTCCATTTGTTTAATAATTTTAGAGTTAGGAAAACGATCTAGCACATAAACTGGGTCATAATAAAAGTCAATCGTCATGGTCATTTCCTTTCCATAAAAAGGAATCCATGTCGATTTACGAAGTTCACCTGTTTTAAATCGGGAATGATAATCTAGTGTTTTATTTTTGGGAATAAGTTTTAGGTTTTCCATTGAGTCAATTCTAAATTTATTTAGTTTTTCTAAGTTTACATCATCTTCGCAAGTATGATTATCCGTTGCCATATAGAAATATAAATCAGAAAAAAATAGTTGGAAAGGGGTACGCTGATAAACTAAAGTTTGATGATTTTTTGTATAAGTAAATTCAATGCCTTGTTTATTCTGAATGGCAGTTAAAATGAATTCAATTTTTTCAAGAACGGGTATTTCAGGTACACCATGATATTCAAGGGATTCATTTGCAAAATGCTGTTTCAATTGTGCTTTTTCTGTACTGAGTGAAATAACTTTATCAAATAGTGTATGGAACTCTTTATTTTCAAACGCTCTACTTGCTGACAAGATAGAGGCAACCGCAAAGACTTCAATATCTGCTAATTGGTTCAAAGCATTTGAAAGATAAGGTTGGTCTAAAAAATATTGACCTTTATTTAGTCCTGTACTCATTAAAGTTAGAGGATAATCTAAATCAATTGAAAGCGCATCTGTAATATAACCAATATCTCGTTGAATCACAGAAGCAGATTTGTCGTATTCTTCCATCAACTGTTGCTTGGACAATTTTTCTCCTAGTAATAAGCGCTTCATTATTTCTAAAACACGTTGTTGACTATTAATGCTAATCCCTCCATACGGATAAATAAATTTTATGATGAACAACTTCATTATAAACAGCAGAGTGGCTGTTTTCAATTAAATTATGTAGCGCTTGCTTTCTTTGGCTCTAACATGATTGGACTTTCAAATATAGAGAAATCTTCTACCATTGTAGGCAGTTGATACCAGCCACCAAAGGTTGGCACTAAATCTTCTTGCCATTCATCGGTAATATCATCATTAACTAAAAGAGTAGATTCTTCTGTAGAATCAAAAACTAATCGACGAATGGATTTTGTTGTTTTCTTTCCTAAAACGATTCGTAAAGCTAATTGGTCTCTAATGCTAGTTGGTAAATATTCAGCCATTGGTTTTTGAAGTCCAATAATAAGCGTAATTCCCGCAGAGCGCCCCATAAACATCAATTGCTTTAACAAACTGAAAAAAGCTATTTTTTGCTTATTATCAGTCAAACTAGCAGTTAAAGCAGCCAATTCATCTATCACAAGAAGTAGAGGAGTCATACCTAAAGTATAAGCAGTATCGCCAATATCGTCTCCTAATTCATTGATGACATGTTGTCTAGTTTTCATTTGTGCAAGTATTTTTTCTAATAGCTCAATAATGGTAGGATAGTCATTACCAACACAAAATTTTAATTTTTGACGTTTCCCATACATCAGTAAGTCACTTTCTTTCGGATCAATAATGGCAATCGTCCCGCCTAATTGTTCAAACTGATTGATAAGGTACATCATCAACATTGTTTTCCCTGAACCTGTTACACCGCTAATTAATGCGTGGTATTCTTTATCAATTTTCCAAGCACTATTTTTCATTAAAGGTATCTCGTTATTATGAGAAGTGGTATGAGAGGCTCTGAGTGCTTTTGATTCAGTGGATTCAATTAAAACTATTATATCGTTTCTTTGATTTAGAAGAGGTTCATTCTGAGGCATTAAACGATAAGTTGTAGGTAAACAATCTCGAACAGTCAACTGGCATCTTCTAAAATACTGTTTATCACGATAAATTTCGCTATGAAGTAAATAATTAGGAGGAGGGCAGGTAAATAATACATGCCCTTTCTCAAAACTAACGTAAATATCCCAGTATTGTAAATCTAAATTCATACATTTATTTTTTAAGGTTTCTACTAGCTCTAGTTCTTGTTTATTCATTTTCAATTGCCTCCATAATGTTTGGATAGTGTTGTCTTATTTCAATTAATTTCTGTTCGCTGATAAAATGAATAAATTTACGTAATGTGGTTAAGACTTCTTCAAACGATTGGTATTCGGGTACATATTTTTGAATTTCAATCATACACTCATCTTGTGTGTCAAATTTATCAATGATAGAAATGAGAGCAAGAAACTGCTCTCTATATTCTGTGCGTTGTAGTTCTTGGTAATGGTTCATGTTAGGCTCCTCCTTTAGTTTTTCAACACTTTGCAATAGTAAATTTAAGTTGTTCTCACCATCTACTTTTTTGATAATAGTGGATAAATCTGATTCGTACTTTTTATAAACATGTTCGATATTAATTTTCATTATTTTCATCTTCTTTCTCTGGAATTGTAGTTTCTAAAAAATCGTTAAATGACGATTGATTATGTTTAATCTCTGCTGAAATATTTTCTGCAAAATATTTGTTTGGATAGGATAGGTCAGGAATACCGCTTTTCATATTGGCGGTTGAAGAAAAAGTTTGAATGTCTTTTTGAGTAAATTCAAATATACCTGTTAATCGTCGCGCTAATTGTTTGAAGGTATCTTCTTGCGTCATATTGTATTCATTATAAAATTTTTGTGGATTAAATGGAGTCGTAATAATAATCTTTAATGCAATAATAGACTTATTTTTATAGCGACTGCTTGCATAAGTAGAACTGTATGGGTCAATTATTTTCAATAACTCATTGTATTTAATATCTTCTGGTCTTAAATCATCTAAAATAAGAATAGGTTCACCAGTATATTCCTGAAAAGGGTCTTTATTTCCACCAACATAATATTCTCTTGTTCCTGTAAAATCTTTGAATTCATCAGAACTCAAAAGTTTTTCAGCGTATTCTTTTGCCATTCTTGTTTTTCCTAATCCAGACCCACCATAAAGCCAGATAATTTCTTTGTTGATGGTACCCTCCTTAAATTCTTTTTCGAAAAATTTTGTTTTTTTGCGTAATCCAAGCTGATGAGCGGATTGGATACGACGTTCATTATTTGCGTATTGACTGCCAGATAGTAATTGTTCAACATCGCCCATAGTTATTGCATAGGCACCTAAAGCATCTAATATAGGTTCAACGAGTGTATGGTTCACTTTTTTTATTTTATTGAATTTTTCTATTTCTTCTTTTACAAACTGAGGAAAATTATTCATATTACTGATGACTGATTCGGGATCATATTTATATTTACCTTCTTCAATAGCACTGGCAGTTTGATGAACAAGATATAAAAATCCATTTGCATTTGAACCATCACCTTGTTTTTTATTAAAAATTTCAATATGTTGGCTAGGAACCTCTAAAGTCTTGGCTAACGCTTCTAAGGAACGAGGATTTTTGAATTCTAAATATAGATGAACATGTGGTTCAGCTAAGCCATTTTCAGTTTCGGATGACTCATCTTTATCATGAATGATAAAAGCATACGTACAATTTTTAAAATCATCAGTATTTAAAATTTTAATCAATCCATTAGGAATATCGTAGTTAAGATATATCAGTTGTTGGGTCATCATAAAATTTCTGTGTTTTTTTGTTGTTTTATTTGACATAATTAATCAGCTCCATATCATTTTATTTGTACCAATGTTCCAAAAAGATAATTTTCTTCAATTGTTTTCTTGGTCCATTGGCAGATAGTTAATTGTGGATTCATTTTTTTCTATTGGAACACTTCTGTTTGGCCATAAAAACAAGCCCTATGGCCAAGTAGAAGAGGGGTAAAACATAATTGGAACAAAGAAAGTGTAAAATTTTTCAGAGCGAGCGAACTCGCTCTGAAAAATTCTATTTTGCTTTCGCAAATATACCTGTACCATTTTCTTTTGTGTTAGTAATTGTTGAGCCACTTTTTTCAAGCGATTTTGCAGTTACACTCAAGGCATTGATGAAATTACCACCGCCACTAGCATAAGGAACAGCTTTTATAACACCTGTCACTGTCACACTGTCTTCTAACTCTACAGTTGGTTTTTGTGCTGTTTTAACTGTAAACTTTTCAAATTTATTTGAAGCAGCCTTTTCACTATCTTTTGTGTAGGGACTAGTATCTTTTACAATAACTACTGTAGTTGACCACAATCCATCTGTAGCTTGTGCTGATTGTTTAGGTAATGAGGCAACTTCTAGCTCCCAATTTTCTAGAACCTCTGCTTGTAATGTTAAGAGTTGTTGTATCTTTTTCATAAATATCGACTTCTTTCTATAATTTTTTTTATATTTTTTGGCGTCACTAAATAGGCCTCAGAACTATCTTCTAACAGCTTCTCGCCCCCTTTTTGAAGGTCTTTTATTTAGTTTTTGACTTTTTAGTGATACCTTATAAATTAATTATATACTGTCAGAATTTCTTGAACATAGCCCAGCAAAAATATTTTCATTTTTCACTATTAAATTCATCAAGTATGTTTTAACTGAGGCATAGTATATCATGCCCTTTTTTTTGAAAAATACTATTGTGACAAATATTACATATGTTTATCAAGGTTTTTCATCGTTTGTTTCAAAAATGTTAACCTTCATACCTTTAAGATGTCTGTTTGTTTACAAAACGATTACATAAAAATTCAAAGGTTGAGGTTACAACCAATTTTTTTACAAAAATTTCTTTGTTTGGATTTGATAAGTTAATAATATACTGTTTTACAAAATAAGGAAATAGCTCATAAGTTGTCAAATTTGCCTTAAGCATCCTGTAGCAGATAGTAGAATCATAAACATTACAATTGTGTTACAAATTTATTGATTTAGAAAACAAGGATTAGTTCATTGTCTATACGGCGGC
>DWQL01000006.1:0-47459 GCA_018231265.1 Noctuana haematospila | reverse complement strand
TTACGCTTTAATGCGTTCTCTGCAACCAGCAGCCATTCTTCTAACTTTAAACTGTCTGTTTTTACACCATCGGCCCCAAGTTTTAAATAGACCATTCGGTTCATCTCATTTTGAACTACTGACCAAATCCAAATCAGAGAATCTGCTTCTTTTTTCACCTGTATCAACTGTCCACAGATTTCCCCAACTTGTTTCAAACTATTTTCTACTATAATAATCAAGTCATACCTGTCTTTTGAATCCTCAACTATAGGAATCAACGTCCACTCACTTGGTATTATCGTTTGTAATTGTTCCCATTCCGATGTATTACCTTCGAAATTTACTACGCCAATACGATACATGTCTACCCCTCCAATAGAAAGTTTTTCTCTTTTGATCCATAGCCGTTTTAGTATGCCCTAATTTGATAAAATGGCCACCAGCGCAGTTTTACAGTACCGATTACCGCTTGTTCATCAACTAAACCATAGTAACGACTATCGGTAGCATAATGTCGGTTATCCCCAAGTACCAAATATTTACCTTGCGGAATTATGCCATTGTTTGTTTCTAAAATGTCTTTTGAATCAAAATCAACAGTGATTACTTCGTTCTCTATTTTGGCTTGTACTAGCCGTCTTTGTATAAAACGTTCTACAACCAACCGATCATTAATATAGAGTTCATCATTTCGATAACTAACTTTTTCTTCTGGTAATCCTATAATTCGGCGAATCGAAGTACCATTTCCATCAGGCTGTTTGAAATAAATCAATGAAAAACGTTTCCGTTTTCCCAACCGATCAACATAAACCCGATCGCCATCATTTAGCTCATCACGCATACCATAGCCTTCATTTTTTGGTAGCGTAAAAAATACTCTAGAGAGCAAAAAGAGCAATAATAGTACTATTAAAAACGTTATGCCTAATTCCTTACTAACCTCTTGAATGCTGCGTATCTTTCTTTTTTTACGCCTACGCTTTTTTTTGTTATAGGACAATTTTTTTCTACTCATTTAGCCTCACAGCCATTCCCTAAACCCTTTATTTCTTTTGCTTTAAAGCTGCTTCATTCACATTGAAATACGTAAAAACTTTTTTCTGGATCGTTTGTACTTTTTTGATATCTGCTAAATAATTTTCATAGATTGTTTTTTCTTGCAGACTTTCGACCGATTGGTTATTCAAGTTTAGCCCGATTTCCTTCATTTGTGAATAATAGCGATTTAGCAATTGCTGTCCTTCTACTGTCAACCTCGGATCCGCATATCGAACCCCAAATCCAGATAACTTTGCAGCTAATTCCCGTAAATTTTTTCTTGCTTTCTCAACATTGGGTGTTTCTTGCACCGATGCTAATTGTTCTGATGTTTTATTTAATAAATAATACCCCTCCACAATACCGTCTGAATCACGATCTCCTAAATTTGTCGCTTGGTGGTAACGGGAAAAAGCGGCGCCACCTGCTAAGACTGTACCTAAAAGTAAGAACATCAGCCCCAATTGAATTTGCTTTTTGCCTTTTTTTATTAACATACGAGATTTCTTTTTAAGAATTCTGCGCCTTTTTTTATTTTTTGGTCGAAGTTGTTTTAATTTGAACCTCTCTTTTTTTGTTAGAAAATAAGAAATTAAAAAAACAATTGCGAAAATAATACAGAGGATAGCCGTTGAAAGTATCCCAATGAATAGCCAATCTAGTATCGACATTTTTCTATCCCCCAGAGATGGGCAGTTTTAACAATCGTTTGCTTTGTATCTGCCATTTTTTTGGATCACCAAACAACGTTTTTCTTTGCTTTGCAACATTACCTTTTTTTGTTGCCTGATTTCTTTTTCTTTCTAGCTTTTTTCTTATTCTTTTGCCTAAAGAAGCGGACTGTAAAGAAAATGATCACTATCAGTACGACTCCACCTAGCGCTAATGCAATGATCAACAGCCAATTTATTCGACTTTCTTGTAATAAACTGACATCTTCTTGGTTAAATTTATCTGCTTCTTCATCTGTGATCTTAAATTCTTGTTCCCATTCCCATTTACCGTTATTTTCTGCTGTGACTAAAATATGGGCCCGATAATCGCCCGCCTGCATTTTTTCACCATTCATCAAAACAGGAAAATTGATTTGTGAGTTAGGTGCCATTCTCATTTTATTTTGTTTTGTATCATATAGTACTTCATCCGAACCTTTTTTCATGATTTGAACATCAACGGTCATATCATCAAGATAAACAGGTGCTATATTTGAGTAATTGATAAAAACGGCGTTACGGTAGTTTTGCTGCTCGGCAAAAACTGTGTTGAGCTTCAGTTCTGGCGTTATCACTGTATCTGTTTCAGTTAAAATCATGCCAACTAAGTAGCCGTACTCATTTTTGATCATGGCATCTTGGCTTTCTGTTTGTCCTTTTTGGATCATGTAAATTCCGCCAGAAATTGCACCGTCAAATTGAGCGTTGGGCATCTTTATGTCTAATGTATAATCAACACTTTGGTTAGCAGGAATTTTAACCGTCTTTTCACCTTTTACTAGATCGGCGAAATCATATTTTAAAGATTTATCTTTTTCAAGTTTAGAGGGACCATATTCGACGACACCATTTGTGTTAGTCTTAGCACTATTTAATGCGACTTCTACGGTGATTTCTGCTGAGGAGCTATTGTTCATTTTGATCGTGACAGTTTGCTCCTGACTTGGTGTCATACGTAAGTCAAAATAGCCGACTTCTTTATTATGTTGATTTTCAGGCTGGATGACTTTATACGTAAAGCCACTGCCATCCTCTTTAGCAGCAAGTCCTGTTGTGGATAAAAAGGTACTATTGACCCCTATGTATAGAATAATTGCCAGCCACGTTAAGATTTTCTTTTTCATTCCATACTGCCCTTTCTTCTATATGAGAACAAGTGCGCCAATAATGACGAACTTGTTCCCACTCTTCATTTTACTTTTATGTTTTGTTTAGATTATCTTGCGTCAGCAATCGTCCAAGTAATTGTTGAAGAATAGCCGCTACTTGTTGATAATTTATTGCCTGCTGAAGGGACCCACAATTTAACAGAATCTGCTTCAGTGCTATCAGCCTTATCTCCAAATTGTAGGATAAATTGACCGAAGCCTTTATCTGCAGCATCTTGCGTCACAAAAGTTGTTGGTGTTGTTCCATCAGTTTCAACAATTTGTGTTGCTGGAACGCCAGCTGTATTGACTTGGTTTTGATCTGCTGCATTGATTAGTTTCACGTTACCAAATTTCAATTGAGCTGATTTCAACTCTTGTTTTTCTGTATTCGTAAATTTTGTTGCTTTTGCTGTCAAGGTGTGTTTGTTAGGTTGGTTATCAGCACGAGTATCTTTAAATTGTACGAAGTTTGGACTAACCACTTTTGTACCATCTTTATAGACAACTTCAGCAGCTTTTGCTGTATACTCCCAGCCATTACCTGAAGCCGGCGTTACTTTATTGTCGCCGAAATTTAAATCAGTCACCGCAATAACTTTTAAAGGTCCTTTAGCTGGGTTAACTGGTGGTTCTGTAATTGGATTTTCAGGATCGATCGGTTTCGTTGGGTCAGTTGGATCAACTGGTTTGTCTTCACCATCATCCTCACTAAAATTGATCGTACCTTTTCCGCTCCAGTTCAATGGATCATCTGCCGCTTGTACAGCAGTTGGCAAGGATACTGCTGCTCCAAGGACTGCTAATAGCGCAGCTGCGCATAATTTGTGTGTTAATTTCATGTGTGTTTCCTCCTAGAATTTTTTTGATTTATGGTAGCTCAGATATTATCCAAGTTAACACCGTTTGATAGTTTCCTGGCTCTTTTGTTGCTTTACCAGGTACAAATAAAGAAATCGCTTGATTTTCATAAATTGGTTGATTGTTGAACGCTGGATCAACGACTGGATTATTCTGTTCATCCAATTTCGGTTTTAGCGTGTCTGCTCTTTTTTTATCATTCGTTACAGAGGCTCCGAAAATAATCGCCCAGGTTCCCTCCCCCATATTCGGCTTGGCCTCAGCTAAATTATAGCTTTCGCCAATATTTAAAAGCCGAATCACTTCTTTAGACACTTTAGGTGCTGTCTCAGGATCATTTATTGAGTTGGCCCAAGACTGATCGAACGAAAGCACTGCACCGTTTAATTTTTGACCGTTGGCACTATTTTGAAACTGTGTTTCTTGCTTTAGTTGCAACGTCCAACCTGGGCTATCATTTCTAAAATCAGATACTTGTATAAAATTACCTCTTGCTCCAGTATCATCTTTGAACAATTGAGCATTTCCATAATATGTTTGATCTGTATCAGAAATTTCTGCTTCCCAAAAATTGATTTGAGGAACAAAATCAACACGTAATAAGCGATCCGTATTCGGACTTACTCCTGCATCAACAGGTTTTTCTGGATGTTCTGGATCCATCACTTGCAAAGGATGTTTCCCATTAAATTCAATCGTTCCATCACCAGAGAAGTTAGTAGCATCCGCTTTAGCGATTGACGGGCTTGCGAATAGTGCAAATAATAGTAGGGAACTGACGAGTCGTTCTTTTTTCATCTCAATCACGCTCTCCTTTCACAGGACGTCTCTTCTTCCAAAAGAAAAGAATCAATGCAAGTAAGCTTAAAATAACACCTGTGAACAGCAAACTGACTTTTATTAAATCACCAGTGTTTGGCAGTCGCCCAGCCGGCTTTTTCTCTTGAGGTGATAAACCATTATGTGTTGCGTCACTTGTTTGCTCAGTCGTAGGAGTCGATTTTTTTAAAACGATCCCAGCTTTTGTCTGTACCTGCCCGCCTTCCTCAGCTGCCCAGCCCTTATTAATCGTACCGAAAGACACGGCAAGAAAAATCAAAGGAATTAGAATATAACGAATAATTCGATGCTTTTTCATAACAGTCTTCCCTCCATTAATAGGCTTCTTCTATTTGCCAAGTCAGTGTTGTTTCATATTTTCCTACTTGCTTAACAGATGCGACCGGCACATTCAAACGTAACCCTTGTTTTTTAGGTCCCCACGTTTCTTCGCTGATGTCATATTTTCCAGCAGCTTGGTGTTTTGAGCGAAAGACTTCCTGAGAATCTGTAGAAATCACTTTTTCTTCAGTAGTCGTCTGATAGCTTAAGGCATTGGGTAAATGATGCGTTGGATCTCCTGGAATACTAAAATCCTGTGATTGTTTTAACGTAATTTTCCAAGTACCCAAGGTTGAACGATTATCCCAAATAATCAAATGTTGATCATAGCTTGGATCATCGAATTTTTTATTGCTACCACTCACTTTTTGATTACCGAAATCAATCGCATTAGGTGCAGATTCAATAAACAACGTTCCTTTAAACGTATATTTTCGCGTTACACCTTCTGGAACGATCAAAAGATTTTTTTCATCTGGCGGCGGTGTGTTTAAGACATAATTCAGGCCTTTGACCGCTTTAAGTTTTTCAATGACTTGAGTATTTTGACTTAAGTCGATACGATCAGCTATCGTTGCTTCAAATGATAAATCTTCGATGATTGGTTGGTCTTTTTCGTCAACAAAAGAAATTTTTACAGTGGCAAAACTTTGGGTGACGGTAACCTTGATTGTTTTATCGACTTTCGTACTATCCAAACCATAAGAAGCGGTTACTTCATAAACACCAGCACCCGCAAGTTCAGGTGGCTTAGGTAAGGTTCCAATCGTCAAATTCAACTTATTTTTATCTATTGGATTTGCAGACAGCTCATTATACTGCCACAATTTTAAATCAGCTTTTTCCTTGATCAAGGTCAGTAATGCAGCTTCTGTTTTAGGGTAATCTTTTGCCGCAACACTAAAGTCTGTCCCACAGATAATGTATTGACTACTTTTGACTACCTCTTGATTTTGAATAAAAATTGGAATCGTCACATCACGCGCGTTGCCCTTTTCATCTGTAAGAGTAACTTGGAAGCTACTAGGACCAATTGTTTTTACGATACTTGCGATATCTTGTCCCGCCTTTAAGTTGATCTTGATTTTATCTTTTGGCGAAAAGTCATCTTCATAGTGTAATAAAAAGGCACTATAATCAGGAGCTCCAGTAATTGCTTGTTCGTCACCAGCATCAATAAAGGTTAATTTTCCAATACCAAGAGGGGCTTCTCGATCGTATGTGATGTCATATGAAGCATCTTTGCCAGAAATAAAGTTTTTAGCTACTGCTTGTGCTGTTAGTGTCAATTTTGCATCATC
Source organism: Noctuana haematospila (assembly GCA_018231265.1). NCBI lineage: Eukaryota > Metazoa > Arthropoda > Insecta > Lepidoptera > Hesperiidae > Noctuana > Noctuana haematospila. The sequence goes on along the minus strand of DWQL01000006.1, from coordinate 41,252 downwards.
TGTCACCTTGGTATCCTTCACTTTAAATTGAATATCAACCAACGGAGTCGTTGCCGATAAGTCTTTGGAAAGAGGAACCACTAGTTCATTATTGATATACGTAGGTGTTACAGGAGCGCCGTTTAAAAGAAACGTCCCTGGCTGATATACTTGATTGGGTGATAACGTAAACTTGAAAGTGGGTTGAATCATACTCTGCTTACCACCCGTATATTGTCCCGAATAATGCACCGTTACTTCTGAATCTTGCGTAATACTTTGAATTTTTTGTCCTTTACCATTCATAAACTCAACATTTTCAGTATAATTTACTAATCCGGGTACTGATTTGAATGCAACTACTGCTTTTTCAGAAAAAGCACCCGTTGAACCAGTAAATCCCCAATAAACACTATCTGTCCCAAAAGTATCTCTAGAAATTGGAACTGAAATAGGAGCTAAATCCCCAAAGGTATAGGTCAAATTACCAACATTACTAGCATTCCAAGCAGTCCATTGAATCTTTAATAAACGCCACTGTCCATCCCCAAGCTTAAACGTTGGGTACTGTAATCCTGAATGGTTGATTCCTGTTATCGTAGTAGATGGACTTGTGTACTTGTAAGAAGAAAGTTTATCTGGAAAAGAATAAGCAATATGTCCTTTATCTGTATTTCTATTTAGACCAGAATCATAACTATCACCGTTGTAGTAAGTATCAAATTCAATGGCAAAACTTTTTTTCAATTGTTTTCCGCCAATTTGACTAGGCGATCCATAAACAACCTTATCACCATAAATGGACAAACCAGCACCGACTAATCCAGAAAAATTGGCAATTTTATCTGGATCATTATGCATCACATATGCAATCCCGTCTGCATCACCATCAATGTAAATGTACATTTCAGAGTAAAAATCTTTGGTTAAATCCATTTTATTTTGCTCTGTGGAAAAAATACTCCCGATTTGGCTTATTTTTTTATCCGTGATGATAACATTATTTCCTTCTACATAACTATTTGCTCCTTTAGGCGTTACAAAGATCTGATCTAAAGGAACACTTTGCGGCGCATCAATATACCCTAACGCTTCTGCCTGCAACGGCACACCTACTACAAAAAAAGTTAGTGCAGAAAAAATAACTCTTTTTACTTTACCTAACATCTTTGTTTTCACCTCCTTTCTATTGAGGCGCTTTTTCTTTTAAACATGACAAATAAACCTGCCTTAATCAGAATAATTGACTTCATTGGGGGTCTTTGATTTAATGAGTAAAAGATTCTCATTTTTAAATGAAACGAGAAATACGCTTAATTCCCGCCTATTTTTAAGCATTTTGGGCTCGTTCTGACGAGGAAGTTGACGGCGAAAAAAAAGAATATAGTTCTTAAAAAAATTGCTGTTGAGTCATTTCTTAAGCCTTTTAAATAACGTAAGTTATTTAAAAGGCTCTAATTTTCTACTATATAGTCCCAAAATTAGTAACGTTTCCACTATTTATAAACATGCTAATTTATCGATAGCTGCTCTTTGCTCTTCAAAAAAAGAATTTGTATATGTATCCAAAGTCAATTTTATGGAGGAATGACCTAACAACGAACTGATAGCGGCAATATTTACACCTAATTCTACACAACGAGTTGCAAACGTATGTCGCAAAGCATGGAAGGGTACATTTAATAAACCTAAGCGTTTTTTGATTTGCTCAAATCGATAGCTGACCGTTCTTGGTTCAACAGAACGAGACCCGCTAGTCACAACAAACTCCGAATTCGATTGTGCTTTGCAGTTTAATAACGCTGTTTTCAATTTTAAAGAAAGTGGGATCAATCGATTGGCACTAGCTGTTTTTGGTGCTGTTTCAACGATTTTAGTGCGCTGACTTGAGGATTTTGGCATTGCGATCCGCTGTTTTGTTCTATGAACACGTAAAACAGACTCCTCAAAATCAATATCTGTCCATTTCAACGCACAAATTTCACCGATTCGCATACCTGTTTCCAATGCTAATAAAACAGGCAATCCTTTGGCTGTTTTTTGACTTTCTATTTCTACTGCTTTTTGTTGATTACGCGTCAGTGCTTGGATTTTTTGTTTATTAATTTTAGGTAATATCGTCTGTTCACAAGGATTCAGATAAATATAACCACGTTCTCTAGCTGCTTCAAAGCAACTCTTGACGATTCGGAATACAATCTGAATAGAGCTGGCTGACAATGATTTAGAAAGTCCTTTTACTAATTGATCCATATCAGAAGTGGTAATCTTTTTGAGTGCCCGCTGTCCTAATAGTGGAAAAATATGTATCTGAAGGTTATTGCTATAACTAGCATATGTGCTCTCTTTTAGTTTTACAGCCATGATGTCATTCAGCCAAATATTTGCCCACTCTCCAAAAGTTCCCTGAAATTCCTTTGCTGATTTTAAATAGAATAGTGCGGTTTGAGCTTTTCGTTCAATCAACTGCTCCTTTACAGAACGATAAGAACGGGCGTAGATATAACCATAATGGATCGTCCCATCTGCTTTACGAGCTTTAGGATAACGCCCTTCCCAACGTCCATCTTTTCTTTTATAAATATTTTCGCCTTTAGCCAAAATAATCAAATCCTTTCTTATAATAGTTGACGGCTTAATTGACGGCGGTAAAAAATACCCCATCTTTCCTTTGAATATCGTCGGTTTTTTCATTTTTTTTTAAGAAACCTAAAAAAATTGAGAAAATGAAACAGTTTTTTCTATTATAAAGCTATTGATTTATTTCAAATAAACCAATACAATGTATTTAACTTAAACAAATTTTTATCAAATAAAACTATTTCTCGTTTCATTTAAAAACAAGAAATAGTTTTATTTTTTTATTTCTATAACCATCTACAACTTACTTTTATCTACTGAAAAACACTACCTTTTTGAAATTAGTAACGGTTTCCCCAACCTCCCTTTTCTTTAATCATTTATTTTTCTGAATAGCTTGAAAAAATACTATAATAATGATTATATAACAAAAAAATAATGATTAAAATTTTAATTTTTAAAAAATATTTATCCTGAAATTATTACCCAATTCTCTATTGTTTACACAAACAGTAACTTTCTTCTAAACACTGTTGGACAGAATGAACGTTATAGGATAGCCTATAAAATAGGTATGAAAAAAAACAGATAAGTAATCGGGAGGTTTTCGTATGAAACGTGATGGTCACACGCATACAGAATATTGTCCACATGGAAAAGTGGAAGAAACTGAGCAATTGATTCAACAGGCAATTCGTCTAGGTTTTAAAGAATACTCCATTACAGAACACGCTCCTTTACCTAAGGGTATAGAAAAATTTGCAGCGGGAGACACTGAGGTGTGGAAAACTGCCTCGATGGCTTTAAATGATGTGGATAACTATTTTAAAAGGATGAATAGCTTACGAAAAAAGTATGATTCTGACATGATTATTCACATTGGCTTTGAGTTAGATTATTTTTCAGAATTTGAAGATTGGACACGTGAGTTTTTAGCAGAATATGGACCGCAAACAGATGATGGTATTTTATCTGTTCATTTTCTTGATGGACAAGATGGCTTGCGCGGAATTGATTACTCATTTGAAGAATATAAAACAGGTGTCGTTGACTATTTAGGAAGCTTTGAATATGCTCAAAAACGTTATTACCAAAAGGTTTTAGCCTCTTTAGATGCTGATTTAGGTCCTTTTAAACCAACTCGCTTAGGTCATATTTCCTTGTGCCAAAAATTTGAACAGTTCTTTGATGAACCAACTGATTATTCTTCCGAAAATACTACACTTGTCCACACCCTTTTGACACGTGTACAGCAGGAAAAATACAGCTTAGATTTGAACACTGCCGGATTTTATAAACAGGGTTATCAACAGACTTATCCACAGGTGTGGATAACTAAAAAAGCTATTGAATTGGGCATTCCATTTGTTTATGGGTCTGATACACATTCACTGGCTGATGTTGGACAAGGATATGAGAGAATTACACAATACCTTTAAAAAAAGAGCAAGACTTGTGAAAAGTTATCCACAAATCTTGCTCTTTTTACTTCATTCAATGTTTCATATTGCGGTGTTTTTATAGCTCGTGCAGGTTGATTTGATCGCCACTTGCTAACGTTTGTAATTTTTCTTTTTGAATAGCATAGATTTTATATCGAGAACTGGCACAAACTTACATTATATTGAGAAGAACAGCTGTTACTGAGGTGTATTCGTCTATTGTGTCATGTAAATCAAAAAGTGACACCTCCGTAAAACCTTTTGAATTTCTTTAATTTTTTCTTTCTGACAATCAATTTTTCAGCGGATATGCTAAACTATATATATTCTATTTATTACGTTGCGAGGTCGATTATGAAGAAAAAAATGCAAGCATTTATCAAAGAAAACTGGCCTTATATGACCGCCAGCTTTTTTATTCCTTTTTTTGTGATGGTCATTGTTTATTTAAGTATTGGTATTTACCCCGGTAGCAGCCGAAGTGTGATGGCCAGTGATTCTTTTTCACAATTTTCCAATTTTCACGCTAGTTTTAACAATATGCTACATGGTAAACAAAGCATTTTTTATACATGGAATGCATCGCTGGGATTAAACTATCTTTCCCTGATTTCTTATTACCTAGGTGGACTATTTACCCCACTCGTCCTATTCTTTAAAAACCAAAATATCCCGGATGCTCTGTATCTGATCACCTTACTGAAAATTGGTTCAGCTGGTTTGGCTTTTTGGGTCTTTGCTAAGAACACTTATAAAATGCCTAAGTGGGGACATGTCATGCTTAGTGTACCTTATGCTTTGATGTCTTTTGCAACCGCGCATTCTGAAATTATCATGTGGTTAGATGCATTTACTTATCTGCCTTTGGTTATTCTCGGTATTCATCGTCTGATGGATGAACGAAAACCAACACTGCTATTTGTCAGTTATCTGCTCTTGTTCATTTCCAATTTTTACATGGGCTTTATGATTGGTGTGTTCTCATTCTTGTACTTTATCGCTCGAATGTTGACGAATTGGAAAGTATACAAACAACGGATTATTCCTTATGGTCTGACTTCTCTTTTAGCAGGAGGCGCTTCGATGATTTTAGTGCTGCCCGCTGTTCTTGATTTACGTGCAAATGGCGAAACATTATCTGAAGTCACTCAGTTTAAAACAGAAGCCACTGCTTTTTGGGATATCGTCATGAAAAATATGATCGGTGTGTATGATACGACCAAATATGGTTCGATTCCGTTTATCTATGTTGGTCTGCTTCCACTAATTTTCTGTATCTTTTACTTTGTCACAAAGGAAATTCCACGGAAAAACAAATTCTTATTTGGTAGCCTGTTCATCATTTTGATTGCTAGCTTTTATATCACGCCGTTGAATCTATTTTGGCACGGGATGCACGCACCGAATATGTTCTTGTTCCGTTATAGTTTTTTATTTTCTTTCTTAGTGGTTTTATTAGCAGGATACGGCTTTGAAAAATTTAAAACAGATGATCTCGGCGTCTTAGCAGGTTCTACGATTATGTTGATCGCTATTTTCGCCTTAGCGGAAGGTACAAAAAACGCCACAAGTTATGACTATGTTCCGATTTCGGCCTTTGTCATTACAGCTTTATTTTTACTTTTGTATCTAGCTAGTATCGTCTTTTATCAACTGAAAAAAATACCGATGCACTATCTGATTATATTATTAGTATTACTCGTTTCAACAGAGGCATTCATCAATACTAATACAATGCTAAAAGGTATTCTGGATGATTGGAACTATGCTTCACGCAGCCTTTATTCTGAGCCTTATCCATCAATCAAAAAATTAGTGGATAAAACGAAAAAAGAAAATGATTCTTTTTATCGGTTGGAAAACTTAAATCCTGTTTCTTCTAACGATAGTATTAATTACGGTTACAGCGGAGTCAGTTTGTTTTCTTCTATCCGAAATCGTCATTCTTCTTCTTACTTGAATGACTTAGGTTTCCGTTCTAGAGGAACTGGTTTGAACATTCGCTACCCCAACAATACGTTGTTAATGGACTCACTTGTTGGAATCAAATACAATATTTCGGAAAGTGATCCCTTGAAATTTGGCTTTTTCCCAACAGACAAAGCAGATAAATTTTCATTATACGAAAATAGTAATGCGTTGCCATTAGGCTTTTTAGCTGATAAAGATATTTATAAAGTCAAACAGCCCGCCAACGATAACTTAACCAGTCAAACGGAGTTATTCAATGCATTATCTGATAAACAAGAAAATTATTTCAAATTTTATCAACCAACCATTATTAATAAAACAAATGTTAAAATCGAGCAAAATGCTGGATCAGTAACCTATAAAGAAATTCAAAACAACATTTCTAAAGATATTACTTGGACAGTTGATGTACCAGCTAATACTCAAGCGTATCTTAGCTTATTCCCAACAGATTTCGCTCAACTAGAAAGTTCAAGTGCAACGATGTCGGTCAATGGTGTTAGCCAAAAATCACAAATCAATATTACAGGACAGTATTACAATATCGGCTATTACGATAAACCAACTACTGTTACCTTTACAGTGAGCTTTTATGGCACAACAGCCGTTAGTTTTATGGAACCTAAAGTTGTCGGTTTAGATACCAAAGCCTTTGAATCATCTGTTCAGGCAATCCAAGCCAAAGGCGCTGATCTAACTGCTAAAGGACGAAAAGCTGTCGGTACAGTGAACGCTGAGAAAGATCAAGTCCTTTTAACAACGATTCCTTACGATAAAGGCTGGAAAGCGTATGTGGATGGAAAAAAGGTACCGATTGAAGCGTTTAAAAAAGCCTTTGTCAGCATTCCCGTAACACAAGGTGAGCATACGATTGAATTTGTTTATTTACCGGAAGGTTTTATCCCTGGTGTGATTTTGTTTGTTGTTTGTATTGGGGGATTTGTGGTTTATGTACGGTTTACGAATAAACCTAAACTCACTTTAGTAAAACCTAAAAAAAGGAAACGAAAAAAACGTTAAAATGATCTTTAGTGGAGGAGCTTTGTTGTGAAGCTCCTTCTTTTTTATTACACCAACTTCTTTTATTCTTAACACTTAGAACAAGCATATAGGATTGACGAGTAAAAAATCATATATTATCATTAAAATAGGAAAGTAGCCTACTAAGCGACAGTTTATCTATAAAACTATTTTGAATTAGCTCAAACACAAACTTATACTAGAATAGAGGACTAAATATGAACAAAGCAAAACCTATTTCAATTTTTGGCACTAATTTAGCGATAATCATCTATTACTTTTTACCAAGAATAGAAATAACAACACTGTCTCCACATTGGAATATGTTTTTTAATTTTAGACCTATTTTGGTAACAATTATTACACTATCTATGTTGATGATAACTTTTCAAAAAGCCTATTCTAACAAATGGAAGAGTGTTCATTTAAGTCAAATGGTCACAGGTGCCTATATCTTATTCCTACTAGCTACGCTTTTTTATTTTATGATGCTTGAATTTGTAAAATAGACGTTAAAGAGGCTGGGACAGGAGTCGCTTCTCTTTTTGTTAAACAAGCTGATCTCGAATAAACGGTGGGAGCAGAAGCAATCCCTTCGGAAATAAGCCGAAATTCACAAAAATTTGAAGAGCAATTTTCGTGAATTCCTTCTTATTTCTCGGGATTAAACGCTTCTGTCCCAACCTCTTGTATAACCAATACTTTTGTCTTATAGCCTAGCGATTAAGCACACTTCTCAATCGCTTCTAACAACCACTGCCTAAATTGTTCTTCCTCAATATCCACACACACTCGGCAATTAATCTCTTTCCCTAAATACCCAGCCAAATCAACTAAAGTAGCACCCGCAGTCAAACTACCTTGTGTTTCAATTGCCACATAAGACTCTTTAACTTCAAACATTTCCGGCATTAATAGATAGGCCACGGCACAACCATCATACATCTTTAATCCTGTATCTAAACTGCCACCACGATAGTTACTAAATAAATGGTCAATCATATCACCTGTTTTATTCATTTTTTTGATTTGTATACGATCTTCAGGTAATATTAACGCCTTCTCACCAACATCTAAGCCTACCATCGTCAATGGAATCTTACTTTCAAATACGATTTTAGCCGCTTCTGGATCTGCAGCAATATTAAACTCAGATAATATTCCATAATTTCCTCTGCCCAAAGAACCACCCATGATTACCAGTTCTTCAATTCTCTCCACACATTCTGGATAAATTCAAAGTAAAAGAGCAATATTCGTAAGCGGACCGATCCCAACAATCGTTGTTTTTTCTTTTGACTCCATCAATACTTTATACATCTCAATCACTGCATGGTTTTTTGTTAATAGTTCATACTTTGATTCGGAAAATTCATAGCCATCCATCCCAGTACTTCCATGAATATCACTTGCATTGATCGCTTCACGAAGTAATGGCCGATCTGATCCGATTGCCACCGGAACTTCTTTCCCCCAAAAAGCGAGCAGTTTAAGTAGATTTTTGGTTACTTTATCTACACTGACATTACCAGCAACAGTCGTAAACAATCTAACGTTCAGCCTTTCATCAAAAAGCGCCGCTGCAATTGCTACTGCATCATCGATCCCTGGATCTGTATCGATGATGATTTTTCTTGTTTTTTTCACGTTACGTAATCCTTCCTTTTCAACTAAAATTATCTGAAAAAGCCTTTCTCCCATGCTCGTTTCAGAGAACTAAAGCTACCCCTTTTTTTATAAAAAAGTGGGGAACAGAAAAAGTGCCTATTTTCCCGCCTTCTTCTATTTTAATAATCTAATTGTTTTAAATGCAGTAAAAATGATTCCTGCGTTAAACGCTTGATTGTATATAATCGTTCAATTTGTCTCCGAATTTTTTTGTCTTCTTTTGCAGCAGGATCAAAAACATCCATTAACTTACTGATCCCATACTCCATGATCATACCTGATCCACAACTTCCCACTGCAAATCCTAGCATATCGGTATCACTTAGTTGGCCTTTTTTGATTTCAGCAATACTTTGACTGAAATCACCTTCAACGATAATTTCATCTGTCTTCTTATCTAATTCTTCTGCTAATTCAGCTTTCGTGCTTACTCTCACTTGCATACTATTCATCCAAAAAAACCTCCTTTTAAATTATTATACGCTATTCACATTTTTTTACTAGTGGGACTTAAGCAGTACAAAAAGGGTGAATGAAACCATTTCTAGCTTCATTCACCTCTCTTTTATGATCCTGTCATGACCTCTTCAACTAGTGAAGCAACTTTGCCTTTACTTCGCTCAATCAATAACGCCAACTGAATAAAAGCAAAGAGCACATTACTTTGTTTTGAATAAGCAAAATATCTGGATTCCCAACTCGTAACATATTGTTCTTTTTCTTTTCTCGTATCTTTGAATCCATACAATTGATCGCCATACTTATAAAAAATATTGATCAGACGCTCATTTAAAAATGAGTATTTTGTTTCACCGACATTCGCTAGCGGTGCAGCTCCTAAATTAACCGAGCGATAGCCACGATTTTGATATTCTGTGATAAAATGCGTTAGCATGAAATCTGCAGTATACTTCGGTGCTGATTCACGATATCTAAGCAAATCATAGGACATTTCAAGACCTTGAACAATCGGTTTAGCTGAAATAAAGCCGATCACTTCATGTTGTTCATTTCGGAAAACCCCTACATCGCTAAGCCCCAAATATTCTTGGTCAAAATAACCACAGACAAAATTTCTCTCTCGTTGGCTACCTAACCACTCCTCAGACACATGCGCTAATTCTTGGAACAGCTCAGCTGAGATAGGCTCACGATACATCCTAAATGTATACCCTAAATTCGTTAAATGTTGTAGCTCCATCCGATCAGGCGCAAAAGAAACTGAGGCTTTATCCTTACCAGAAATACACACAAGTCCTTCTTCACCAGCTTTTATGAAATTAAACCCTAAATCGTGCAGGATCATGGTATATTTTTCGCTAACTCGATAAAATGCCGCTTGATATCCAAGCAGATCAGCTGCATCCATAAATGCTAGCGTAGCTTTGGCCCACTTCTCTTGATTTCCAACAGGGTCAGCCAAAAGAAAACACTTATTGGCTTTGATCTGATAGGCAAACAAGACTTCATCTTCACCATTTTCTTGATAATAATAATAGGCGTAATTTTTTAAATACAGTAAATGACTGCCCTCTGTACCTCCATATTTCTCAATCAGAGCCGTTAAACGATCTCCTTGATACGAATCACCTAAATGTTTGGACGTCTCTGCCAAGTATTGGTAGAGCGTAATCAAACCGATCATCGAAATTCCTAATCCAATCAAACCAGATAGCCAGACATCATCCGATGGAAATAGCAAAAACATGTGAGGAATCGGACCTACTTTATCTGGATGAGAGCTATAATACCCCGCTACAGCATAAATAATGAATAAGAAACTAAATAAAATACTATCAACAGTTAATGCACCCCAGGAATAGACAAATTTTTCCCGATAAAACTCTTTTCTTGCTAAAAAAACGGCCGATAGAATTACCAGATAAACAAGAACCAATTGCCATGAAGCTGTTCTGGAAATGGTATTGATGATTCCAAAAATCAATAATCCAATCGTTGGCCAATAGGCTTTTTTCACTTTCATCGAAATCCCTCTGGCTAGTCCTAATAGTAAAAAACCAATCAGCATATTAAACGTTTGATCTAAAAAATCAAAAGAAAACGGCAATAAAAGTTTAAACAGTCGACTAACATTCGATAGATTTGTGATCGTAGACAATAAAACCATCATGATCCCAGCAAAATAAAGTGCCGCTACTAAAATAAAGTGTGCCGCTTTTTGTGAAAACATCCGCGGTAAATTATCAAAAAATCGATTGATTTTGATTCCTGTTTGATGAATAAACAAAATAATTCCAGTCATAAACGGCCATACGTAATAAAATAAACGATAATAAATCAACCATACAACAGCTGTCGATTGGCTCACACCTAATTGAGATAAGCCTAAAATCATCAGTACATCAAATGTACCCATTCCGCCAGGCACCATCGTCAGCATTCCGATCAAGGTTGCGATCACAAACATTGGATAAACTGATACCAGTGATACATCGACTTGCATCAAAGCCCCCACGCTTAAAAAGACAAACATCGCACCTAGCCATTGCCCCAATGAAGCACCAAACAATAAAAATATTCCTTTCGGAAAAAAATCTTTAAATAAAGTATATTTTTTTAATTGCGTAAATAGTAATAATGCTGGCGCAATCAAACTTCCGGCAAGTAACCAAACCCAATATTCTCGGAATAAGCTATCTGGTCGAATAAAAAAAACATCAACAAACGCAATAAACTATAGGATCGACAGACCAGAAATCATAAATAGAGCCGCTTTAGAGACCGTTGCAACAACTTTTTTACGCGGCGTATCTTTTCCATAAAAATTAGCCCGTAGCGTTGCCCCAACTACACCGCCAAAACCTGCAAGATTATTGATCGTATTGGTGACCCAAGCAGACACAAACCACTCCCAGCGGTTCATTTTAGGCTTGCCTTGTTCCTCAAGTACACTTACAACTACAAAATCATATAAAAGCATCGGCAAAACGCCAATCAAGCCTGCTGAAATCATTCCGAGAATCCGAAAACGATTCTGTTGTCCCATTGTATGAAAGACATCTTCCCACGTCATTCCCTGTACAATATGGGTTACTTGATTCGCTACAAAAATCAGCACAGAACCAAGAAATATTAGTTTTAATAATAAACTATGCTCTTTCATCCAATGAAATAACTGGTCTATTTTGTTTTTCATTTGTTCACCGCTTTTCTTATGATCCAGTTCTATAATATATTTTCTTTTATATGTTAGCGTATAACGAATTATTTTTCCACTTTAGCTCTTGAAATCGACTATTTTCTATAAAAATAGCCGCTAAACTTAAATAACTAAGCTCAACGACTACTTCTATCTATTTACTAATACTAATGATTCTTGTATTCCGTCCCAATTTTATCCGCTACAATAATCGCTGCTTTGACCTGATCCACAGTAATCGGAAATGGCATTGAATGGATCGATTCTTCTGGGATGCATGATTTTTCAGCGACTTCTGTTAGTTCCGCATCCGAAATTTCTTTTACACCTAAATCCGCCAAACATACTGGTAAACCGATCAATAAAGCAAAATCTAATACTTCATATAATTCAGCTTTCGGCACATTTTCTAAAACTAGCTGGCAAATCGTACTGAATGCCACTTTTTCACCATGAGTTGCGCCATGTGCATCATGTAAAACAGTCAAACCATCATGAATTGCATGGATTGCTGCCAGACCAGCACTTTCAAACCCCAAACCTGAAAGTAAGATATTCGCTTCAATAATGTTTTCCAATGCAGGGGTTACCACATTATTATCTGAAGCTTCTTTGGCTTTTAAACCATCTTCTAGAATTGTTTCATAGCATAATTTAGCTAAGGCCAACGCTGTATTTGTTCCTTTCGCTGGTGGACAGACACCTTCTCGTGCGCCACAAGGCAACCCAGCATTGACATTAGAATATGAATTATGGGTTGCTCTTGCTTCAAAATAAGTAGATAACGCATCGCCCATACCAGAGACCAAGAAACGCGTTGGCGCATTCGCAATTACCACTGTATCGATCAACACCACACTTGGACTTTGCACAAAGTAAGCATAATCATCAAATTGACCATCTTCTGTGTAAAGCACTGCTGAGTGACTAGTTGGCGCATCTGTCGCAACGATCGTAGGTACAATGATCAAGTTATGCCCTTCTGCCACACATTTTGCAGTATCGATCGCTTTACCGCCGCCAAGACCGATTACACAATCACACTCATTTTCTTCCGCCACTTTTTGCAAACGAGCCACTTCAACTCGAGAGGCTTCTCCGTGGAAATTACTTTCTACAAAAGAAATATTAAAGGTTTCAGCTGTTTTATCTAATTTGTCTTTTACACGACTCACATCATCAGCATGGGCAATCAACAAAGCTTTCTTGCCAAATGTTGTCACAAAATAACCTAAATTCAATAACTCATCTTCACCTTGAACGTATTTCGTTGGACTAATAAACGCTTTTCTCATGTTTGAAAACTCCTATTCTTATCTTATTTTATTTTTAAAGGCGCTAATTGCTCCTTTATGGCATCGATCGGTGTATCTACCTGCAGTAACGCAGCCGCTGTATAAGCGCTTTCTACTAAAGCCGTATCAAACAAAAGTACTTCCTTTTCTGTCATATCAATTGCCATTTCTAAATTCATTTTGGCACTACCTAAATCATAAAAAGCGAATAATGTTTCGCCTGAATTTTTTTCAAAAGCTTCCATGATTTTTTCAAAAGAAGTTCCTACTGCACCATCTTCTAATCCAGCAGCAACTGTTATCGGAACATCTTTCGCCACTTCTTTGATCAAACGATCGACACCTTCACCGATCTCTTTAACATGAGACACTATCACTACACCATTACGCATCAAAGACACCCGCTTCCATTAAAGATTGAAAGAAATACATACTGGACATTGCTCCTGGATCGATATGTCCAATGGAACGCTCACCAACATAAGAAGCACGTCCTTTGGTTGCAGTGATCTCTTTAGTTGCTTCTACCGCCGATTCAAGTAAGGCTTCTGTTAACGTATCCTTTTTGATTGCCTCGATTGCTGGTGCCCATTCATCTAGCATAGTTTTTTCACCTGGTTTACTATTGCCACGTTTTTCAATTCCTGCCAAGCCAGCTTCTAAAATCGGTAATACATCTGAAGTTGTTGCAGCAGCTTTGGCCATTTCCATCATAGCTGTTCCATAAAGTGGACCTGAAGCTCCGCCGACTTTACTGATCAAAGCCATTGCAGTAAGCTTGAAGACATCTTGCACTGTTTGAGGCTCTTTACTTTGCAAACTCTCACTAACAGCATCCATACCACGTGCCATATTATTACCATGATCACCGTCACCGATTGGTGTATCCAGCTCACTTAAGTAGTCTTTGTTTTTATCGATTTTTTCTTTGAATAATTGTAATGATTTTTTTAGATTATCTACTGTGAACATTAAAGTCCCCTCCGTTTTTCAAACTATACATAGCAATACTCAATCTAGATTGCCCTTTACCAAGCTACTGTATCAACGTCTTCATTCAGCGCTGCTACCCAATCATCTTCTACTTTCAATAACGTTACAGAAATTCCTGCCATTTCCAATGAAGTCATATAATTGCCAACTTTTGAAAATGAAACCTTCACGCCTTCAACATCTAACAAACTCATTACATCATCATAAAAAATGTATTGTTCCATCAAAGGTGTCCCACCTAATCCGTTCACTAAAATAGCGAATTGATCTCCTTTATTCCATTGAAATGCTGCTGCTAATTTAGAAATCAATTCTTCTGCCATCTCCTTAGATGGTCTAATTTTTTCTCGTTTATAACCAGGTTCACCATGAATACCAACACCAAACTCAATTTCATCATCTGCTAATACAAATCCCGGCTTTCCTACTTCAGGAACTGTTGCGCCTATCAAAGCAACCCCAATTGTTTTTAGATTCTTAACCACGCGTTCTCCTAATTCAACTAATTCTTCAACTGATGCACCATTACGTGCTGCTGCGCCTAGAATCTTATGAACTAAAACAGTACCTGCTACACCACGTTTTCCTTGAGTGTATGTGCTGTCTTCAACTGCAATATCATCATCCACAACCACTGTGCCAACTTTGATATCTTCCATTTCAGCTAAATCTTTCGCCATATCAAAGTTCATAATGTCCCCAGAATAGTTTTTTACGACCATTACAACACCTTGCCCTTGATCGACCGCTTTAATTCCTTCAAAAATCTGATCAGGAGTTGGTGATGTGAATACCTGACCACAAACTACAGCCTGCAACATACCTGAGCCAACAAATCCAGCATGCGCTGGCTCATGCCCACTACCACCACCACTGATCAAAGCAACTTGTTTACCAATTTCCTTTTGCTTTAAAACAAATGTTTCTGGTACTTGCTCGATTTTTTCTTGATGAGCACGGACCAATCCTTGTACCATTTCCGGAACTACGTTTTGAGCTTGATTGATAATTTTCTTCATGATATTCCCTCCTGTTTTTTCTGTTGTGGCTGATCGAACTTGTGCAGTTTTTATTTTATCTAGCTTCACAAGCTAGTCTCTCGGAAAAAAGATAAAATCTGAGTGAGGCAAAAAGCACCTCAATCATATTTTCCTATTTTTCTGTCGAGACTGAACGAGCTTGTTCCACTTTTATTTATTGTATACGTTTACAATACTCGCATATGAAAAAAGTTGCAACGGACAAACAAGTTTATGTGTCCGCTTTCATTTTGATTTTTTTCTAAACTATAGTTTTCGCTTAAAAGACAGCGTATAATAGAAACTGATATTAATGGAAAAGGAGCAGTGGCTCAATGAAGCAATTAATCAATTCAAGCGGGCATATTCGGCAGCAATTATTGGCTGGGATCGTCTATACATATAATGACAAATTAAACTGGCAACCTCAAACTGGCATCGTCACTAAAAAAATAATCGCAGAAAATAAAGTAGTCCTAATCAGTGGAGGAGGATGCGGACATGAGCCAGCTCATATCGGCTATATTGGTGAAAATATGCTGGATTGTGCCATAATGGGAGCGATCTTTGAGCCACCAACTAGTGGTGAGATCTTACAAGCTATCGAGCAAACTTACAATGGTTGCGGAACCTTGTTGATCATCAAAAATTTTGAAAAGGACTTAGCAAGCTTTCTTGAAGCTGAACGACTAGCCAAAGTAAAAGGTCTGCTCGTTTCCCATGTCATCGTTGATGACGACTGCTCTATTGAAAGTGGTTCATTTGAGAAAAGACGACGCGGAGTTGCTGGAACTGTTTTTGTTCATAAAATACTCGGAGCCGCCGCTACTATTGGCCACTCTTTAGACGAACTACAAATACTAGGTAAACAACTAATTTCTCAAATCAAAACATTAGGAGTCGCTTTTTCACCCGCTTCCCCTATTGGGATGATCCCTCAACAATATGAATTGGCAGAAGATGAAATGTACTTTGGCATCGGCATCCATGGAGAACCTGGTTATCGTATTGAGACAATGCAATCTTCTGAAAGGATCGCAATCGAGTTAGTTAATAAGTTAAAACAACAATATCCAAGAAACGAATTAAACAAAGCGGCTGTCTTGGTAAACGGTTTAGGTGGAATCCCTTTACTTGAGCTAGGTATTTTCATGAATGACGTCCAACAATTGTTGGATATTGAAGATATTGAAGTAGCTTACAAACGAATTGGCAATTTTTTAACCGCCTATAATACCAACGGACTTTCATTAACACTATTAACCGTTAAAAAAGAAAAATGGATAGATTATTTGAATGCACCAACTGATGCTTTTGGCTGGAAATAAGAAAAGCGGAATGAACTCTTTTAGCTCTGACTGAAAAATAGAAAATCCTATTCGTGACGCTTTTTTGTCGCTAATAGGATTTGTCTTTTTTCCGAAGAGCTAGTTCATGCAGCTAGATCACAGAAAAGCGGAATGAGGCGATTAGCCCTCGAGCAAATTAGGAAATAACAGAAAAGATGGTCCTTATCTTTACTGGTATTTGTCTATTTGTCGATAGGGCTGCCTCATGTAGCTAGATCATAAGAAAGTGGAATGAACTTCTCAGTCCCAAACAAAAAACAATGAACAATAATGTAATTTCCACATATACATCATTGTTCATTGTTTTTCTTCAAATCCCATTAAAAAGGCAATTTTCATCTGCTCCGCAAATCGATGTGAATCAACCTGACATCCTCCAATGATCCATTTGCTCGTTAATGAAACAAAGGCATTTGCATAAAACTCTTCCAAAAACAAACGGTCCGATTCCTTAAGCTCTCCTTCAGATCTGTTTTTAACCACCAGAACTTGGTTGATCAATGCTTTTAAATGCTGTGTATAATATTCTTGAAATGAATTTTGACCTTCAAATTGTAGAATCCTTCGATAAAAAAGCTGATTTTCCTCAAAATAGATAAAAAGATTCTCTACTATAGTCTGCCACGCCTCATAAGCAAGGTTATCTTCAATTTTTTCAATTGCCTCTTGTTGGAAAATCCAATCCACCAATTCATACTTGTCTTGAAAATAGTCATAAAAGGTTTGACGCCGCATGTGGCTTTCCTGCATGATTTTTGCGATCGTTACTTTTTCAAATCCAATTTGACCAACAAGTTTTTTAAAGATCTTCGCTATTTTCTTTTTCGTAATCAATGATCCTGTCATTTATCTGCACCTTTAATTTCTTGATTACTTTTATTGTACCAGTTAATCAGCATTTAGAAAATCAATGTTTCTATATTTAAACAAACTAAGCTAAAGTTGATTAAATTTTATCCGCTTTATTCCTTAGAAACTTATAGTACTAAACAAAAAATGAGATCAACTAAACAGTCGATCCCACCTCTTCTACGCTCTTCCCTCGTTTTGTCGAGCAAGATACGTTTCCAAATATTCGCTTAATAGTTTATATCCTTCCATTTTTTGTTCCACTTCCTTAGGACAATAAATCCATTTACCCATAACTTTTCTTTTTTTAGAAAGTATATTTACCTCTTCTAAAAAATCATTCAAGTCATTGATCAATTGTTGTGTGCTTAATTCGTTTCCTAATAAAATATCTTTCTTTTCTCGCTCATAGATGGAGGCCCATAGATATGGCAGTACTTCTATTTTACGAATATTGGTGTAAAAATCAGCTTTCGGCATCATCCCTTTATGTCCCACACCTCTTCCTTGCTGGAAAAATGAATGGATATCCCACTCTAATTTTTTCAAGCGGCGTAAAGATGACCCTTGCGATTCTTGAGCATTGTTAAGGTTTTGACTGTAGTTTTCATCCAATGTCCAAGGACTTTTTATTTCTGTTGATTGCGGGTGTTTTTCAGAAACTCGGTCCAGCATTTCTTCGATGGCTAATGTGACTGTTGGTCTTTCTTCATCGGTAGCCATAACAGGTTTCATAGGTCTATTGGCTTGTAAAAAACTCTCTTTTGATGGGAAATTCCGGTTTTCTTGTACTGTTTGAGTTGGTTGTACTGCTTTAGAAACTGGCGGTGCAACTGGTCCGATCATCGAATTGTTTCTTGCAAAAGGCGTTTGCTGAATCGTTGTTGTTTGCTCTTTTTTAGCCGCTGGTGCAGCGGCTGTCTGGCGCATTTTTTGTTCTAATTCAGCTATTTTTTGATGTGCTTTGATCAATTGAACATCTACTTTACCAACTGTTTGAGTTAATTTTTTGATCTCTGTTGCATTTGATTTTAATTGTTCCTGATCTTTTTGATGTTGTTCCGCTAGTTTTTTTGCCGAATCACTTTTGGTCAGTCTTACTGTAGGAATTTTTTTCTTTTCTTTTTTGACTGTGGTCAATACAGTTTCAACCGTGGCAAGTTTTGTTGTTAACTGATCAATGACTTGGTTTAACTTAACCGTTTCCGATGCTGTCTCTTGTAATTGTCCGTGATCTTTTTCAATTCTAGCTAGCACTTCAGAGTCTGGCTTCGCATCTAAGACAGTTGATTCTACTGTAGTCAATTTTTCATCGATTTGTTGTAATTGGCGAGCAATCGTTGTAACTTCCTCACTCGTCGTTGCTAATTTATCAGCTAATTTATTTTGTTCACCAGTATTTTGCTTCGCTACAGAAAAATTCAGCTTTGGTCGTTTTTCTTGCTTATTTTCTGTCATTGTCTGTTTTAATTTGGTCACTTGCTGGTCTGAATGATTCATTCTTTGGCCCAGTAAATCTATCCGTTTGATTGCTTCTTCTATGCGCATTTCAACGGTTGGCCCTGATTCTTCTCCTGAACCAAATGTGATTTTGAATTTTGGCGGTTGCTTTGGCTTCGGTAGTTTAGCTAACTTATCAGTCACATGTGTTTTAAAGGTTGAAAACTCTTCTGTTAGCTGCGCAATTTTTTCGTTTACTTTGTTTAATTGTTTCGCATTTTCAGATTCCAATGCCTCTTTTGCAGCAACTTTACTTGGAATTACTTTGACCACGGGCGGCGTTCTTTTATCTTTCACTGATTGGACTTCTTTGTAGATATCATTCAGATTTTCACTGAATTGATTCATCATCTCTGTTAAAAGTAAGACTTCGCTATTGGTTTCCTGTAACCCTTTTACCATCTCTATTGGTACCTCTTCAGAAAAACCAGTCATATGCTCTAAAGGCATTTCTGGGACTTCTAAGCTGCTGATCCAAGTACGTAGATCACTGATCTGTAGCTTGCTGAGTGGATGCGCCAAGGCTAATAGTAATGTCACATAGACAGCTTTTTGCGTTACCCTCACATAAAGATTTTTTGCAGCACAATCTTCAAATTCATGATTGAATTGCTCTGGAAGATCCACTAAGAGAGCTTCGAATTGTTCTGGCTGATCATAATCAGACGAAACCTCAAATTTTCTGATTAGATAGACAGAATACTGGCTTAATACATCATCCGAATAGAGTTCTTCACCTAAACGGTTGGCTTCGATTTCTTTTCTTAAAAAAACTTTTTTATTCTCTGTTGTACTCTTTGTAAGATTCAACTTTTCCATATGTACTAACGGCCCCTTTTTGACTTGTATCTTACCTTTT
Organism: Noctuana haematospila; assembly: GCA_018231265.1. Taxonomy (NCBI): domain Eukaryota; kingdom Metazoa; phylum Arthropoda; class Insecta; order Lepidoptera; family Hesperiidae; genus Noctuana; species Noctuana haematospila. The sequence continues at coordinate 21,568 of DWQL01000006.1, read as the reverse complement.
TATTTAAAAACACCTTTTTATACTTATTGAGGCTGGAACCAACATTTCCCCTGAAAGTCAGACCATCAACTTTATGTGAAAGCTGATCAGATTGAATCGGTCATTTTTTATCAAAAAACTTTGTGGAAACAGTTTAGTTGGATTTACATGACATCAATGACTGATGTTCTAATCCCCTCTATGCTCTTTTTTTAATTCTATGTTCATTACGCTTTTTTTAAACAATCATTTCTAATTTTACCCTAAAAACAACCTTAGTTGTTTTCACAAAATGTTTAAATATCGTAAAAAAATGAGAATAACTATCGTTTAAAACTGCAAATAAATTTCATTTAAATAAAAAAAGATGAAAAAACCAAAAAACAGTCTTTTTCATCTTTTTATTATATATATAATTATAGTTATTCTTTGTACTGATTTTCAATTCGTCTATCTGGAATGATCCACATAATCAACACACCGATATTTAAAATCAATACAAAATAAGGATGAATCAGCCAACCTAATACCAAACCTAAGATATTCAAAAAAATGCTTACGTAAGATTTGTTATAACGTTGGAACAGTTCACCAAGGGTAGAGTCACTGCCATTTACCCGAATCAACTCTCGAGTCAAGATCAAATATGAAATATTCGCTAATAGTGTCATTATGCCGTATGTCAGCTGTGGAATCAAACTATCTATAAAGTCACCGACCCAGGCAGTAGCAAATGGCACTAGTGTCAGTGTAAAAATGAAAAAGTTATTCGCCCATAATACACGTCCATCTATTTTATGAACTAACTGAAACATATGATGGTGATTGTTCCAGTAGATTGCTAGCATCACAAAACTCACTACATAAATAAATAATTTTCGTTCTATTCCCGCTAAACCAGCTAAAGTATCTGTTGTTGGCTGATGCAATTCTAAAACTAAAATGGTCATCACGATTGCGATAACTGCATCTGTAAAAGCCTCTAGTCTTGATTTTGACATGATTTCATCTCCTCGTTTTTATTTTACGTACTTTTTATGTAATTGCAATGAATATGACCCGTCTAAGGGTGGAGAGAAAATCAGCCTAAAGGTGGATTTCATAAAGAAAGATTCTTGCTATACTTTATTCATAGACAACGAGAGAAAAAATGGAGGTTTTAACAATGAGACAACAATCAATGCTAATGAATATATTAATGGTTATCGGGTTATTTTTTGTAGGAAGTATTGTTTTGAGTATTGTACTTGGACTTTTAGGCGGTTTATTATGGTTTGCTATTAAGATCATGATTCCTGTAGCTATTGCTGTTTGGTTGGTTCGGATGATTTCAGGTCCGTCAAATAATCGTCGTAGATATTACTAAACATGGTAGCAAATTCGAGGTTGGGACAGGAGTGTTTAACCCCGAGAAATAAGAAGGGATTCACGAAAATTGCTCTTCAAATTTTTGTGAATTTCAGCTTATTTCCGAAGGGGTTGCTTCTGCTCCCACCGTTTATTCGGATACGAAGAGCCTGAAACATAACTTTTTAAGTTATGTCCTAGGCTCTCATAGATAAATAAAAAAGATCAGATCTAGCTCATAGCGAACTAGATTCGATCTTTTTTTATTTATTTACTCATATCTCCACGGAAGGCTTGCTCAAGGTTATCAAAATAATTGATTGAACCCTTCGTTTGAATTTCCCATTTATCTTCTTTTTTCTTGATGATTACTTTAAAACCATCACCATAACTATCAATACTTACAGGTTTGGTGTTTTTGAAGATTTCAGGAAGTTTATCAAGTTCTGCTTTTTGAGCAGCTTTACTTCTCTCATCATATTCTTGATCTCTATGAGATTCATAATATTCTTTATTTACAGCTTCCATCTCATCTTTCATTTCTTTAAATGATAATCCTTCCACGTTCACTGTTACTTCAGCTACATCTGGGAAATAAGAAGCAAGCTCATAATTGACTGTTGCGATTTTGGCATTGTCTTCTCTAAAGACTTTTGCCAATGCTAAGCCTTCTTCATCGGTTACTTTATAGTCGTAGAATTTTTTCTTGATTGCTTTATTAAAGTTTTCATCAAAATTTTTGACGGAAGCATCACGATCGTTAGCTACAAGTTTATTGTAATCTTCATTTTCAGTTGCCAAGAAAACTTCATCCACAAATGCAGTTACAGCTTTTTCTGCATCTTCACTGTGATCTTTATACTCAGAAGCATTCACATCAAGAATAATCGGTTTTGGTTCTTTTTCTACTTCATAAATTCTTGGTTCAAAGTGTAATTTGTATTTTGCTTTTTTCTCTACTGGAAATACTACATAACCAGTTTTACTTTTCTTCCCAGAAATTTTTTCATAAGCAAGAAGTGGTGTTTTACTTTCGTCTAGATAAAGACTTAGTGACTCGATCTTACTATCATCTTCATCGTAAAGCATAATATCCGTTGCACTCATATCTAGGCTTTTATCTGTTTCATTTTTGATTGTTACTTTTAATGCAAGAAAGCCTTCCCCATCTTCGGCTTCTTCTTCTTTTGGAAGTACATATTCTCCTTCATCGATCGTAATAGATGCGATTTTAGATTTTGCAGCTTTTTTCTCTGTCTTACTATCGTCTCCACTTTTTTTAGCAGATCCAGTTCCTCCACATGCTGCTAATGAGATAATAGCAACTGCTGATAAAAATACTAATCCTAACTTTTTCATTATATTCTCCCCTTGAAAGTTATTGAACACTCTTTCCATTTTACTATAGTAAGTAGAGCGTTTTATCTCAATCTTCTAGGAAATAGTCTAATTTTTTGAGAATTATAATGATTATTCTATTTTTTTGTATACATTTTATCGCTATGTCGTAGCAATTGCTCCGCTTTGATTTTTTCAACTGCCTGAACTGTGTTTATTTCACCTTTGTGATACTCTTTATGAACTTGTTTAGAGACAGTTAAAAGATTCGTTTCATGATCACTACCGCCGTTAGATACAAAAATCAAGTGGTGGATTTCTAATTGCTGATTACTAGCGGGAATTCTGACACCAAAACGATTTGTGATCGCCAAATCTTCCCCTGTTATCCGACAGTAAAATCGATCTCTACTAGCAATCCTATATGGTAATGTGGAAATTCCCCGCTTGAAAAATGTCGCTTTACCGTAGTTTCGGCTACAACCATCCGAACAAAATGATCTGCGTCGACCTTCTAATGGTTGATTACACCATTTACACAAATGCTTATCTTCTCTAAAATCAATCGTTTCAAACCCTAGCTCTTCACCAAAGGCTTTTTCATATTCATAAAGACTAAGCCAACGTCTTGTGTAGGTATCTGATTTCTCTTCAAGACGCAGTTGACTCCCCTGCGCTTTATACTTATATTTATCTGGAATTTCTTCAATAATTTCTTTGATTTCTTTTTTTCTTTCAGTAGAAAAAGCTGGAAATTCATTAGCAGATAATTCACCTAAACCGAATTGTCCAATGGTTTTACATTTAAAACAGATATAAAACTGTGGTAATGCTGAAGTTTCTTCTGAAAAAAGTAATTCGACTTTCCTTGAACATTTCGGGCAGTAGGCTCCTGGTAGTTTAAAACGGTGGTAGTTCATATGGTCATTCCTTCGTGTTTTTTTCTATTATACCGTATTTTTACACTAAAAAAGTAGAGGATGGGTTGAACAACCCATCCTCTACTTTCGCTTAAAAATCAGAGATTATCCTAATTCTTCTGTTTTCTTAACAATTTTTTTAATTTCATGAACTGCCTTTTTTTGTTCTAAATAGCTTTTTACTTTATTTTCATCACTATCGATTTTGCCTAATGTTGTATCTAGCTTATCGATTTCATCATTGATTTTATATACCAATGATTCTTGATCATCGAGCCAATTTTCAGCATCTTCAACTGCTTTATCCTGTGCTTTTTGTTCTTCTTTTTCAATTTTATTTTCTTTACGGATAATTGATTTTACTTCATGAAGGGCTTTTTCTTGTTCAAAAAAATGTTTGATTTTGCTGTCCGTATCTTCCATTTTCCCAAGAGTAACGTCCAACTTATCCATTTCTTTCCCGATTTTTTCTACTAATTTTACTTCTTTTTCTGCATAATTTGTCATAACTTATTCCTCCTTGTCTTATCTAAATGCGTAAACGATATGCGTGATACCAAAAAGCATAAAATAAAATCCAACTAGAAAACTTAATGTTAGTGCTGAAGATAATGGGTTCATCAATAGCATGATCCCTAAAATGATGCCCAAAATATCAACAATTAAAGTGAACCAGAAATAGCCAGGACTAACTGTTTTGGCCAAATCTAACGTAAATAAACCAAATACAGAATCAAAAATAAACCAAATTGCAAAAATAAATGGTAAAGCTGCAACACCGATATTTAAATTAAATAAAAAGTACACCCCGATAATAACATCGATCACACCTAAAATAATTGGTGCATAGGCTTTGTAGCCAGTTAATTCTTTTAATCTGTTACGAGCGAAAATTTCAAAAATCCCTTTTAAAATCGCAAATATAGCGAAAACCAACACGATGGCAATCAAGTTTCCAGCTGGATCTTGAAATGATAATAACGCTGTTAAAACAAACAGAATTCCTAGAATCAAAGAACCCCAGTCTATTCCTTTTCTACTTGTTTCATTCATAATATCCACTTCCTTTTGTCTTATTTTCCCCTACAAATTTATGGTACTCCTAAATATTGGTCTAGTCAAAAATAAAGTCCTCTAGGTTAAGTTTGTATACGAATCGAACAGACTTTCAACTTAACTATTTGCCATTTCTGCTCAATCGATTTTACTTTGTCCTCGCTGTCAAACACTTCTAAACAAACTTTTTCCTAAAAAGCCACTATGTTGCTTTACAACATAGTGGCTTTTTGGTATATTGTATTACAAGATACTAACCTTAAAGGAGGAATTCAGTTGGATGCAACGCAAATGTTAAAAGGATTACTTGAGGGCTGCATCTTAAAAATCATTCAAAAAAAGACCGTTTACGGCTACGAAATGATCACTCTTTTATCAGAGTACGGTTTAAATATGGTCAGTGAAGGAAGTATTTATCCAGTCTTACTAAAACTACAAAAACAACACTTGATCGTTGGGGAAATGCGCCCCTCAACTGATGGACCCAAACGAAAATATTATTCTTTAACACCAGCTGGGGAAACCTATCTTCTTCAATTTGAAAAGCAATGGTCACTGATTTCAACAGGAGTAAATCACATTATGGAAAATGAGGGCTGAACATGAAAACAAAAGCTATGATCAAACAAAATAATGAATTAAGAAAGCAACTTAATCCAGAAAACAAGAAATACTATGAAGAGATTCTTGTTTATATCCGCGTAAACGTGAATAAAGATGAACAACAAACAGAGGAAATTCTCTTAGAAATCTTGCAAGATATTTTGGATGCACAAAAAAATGGGACTTCTGCCAAAGAATTTTTCGGAAAAAATCCGCAAGAAATCAGTGACAATATTTTAGCAGAACTACCAAGTAGCTCTGGAAGATCTTTAATAAAATTTGTTCTGCTGATCTTTGTTTTGCTTCTACAGTTTAATTTAATTACTATTCTTCTAGAGCCTGTAATAGCGATTAGTTTCTTTAAAACGGGTCTGCCAATTTTATTGTCTGTTGCGGCCATTTTTTTCATCCTTGCCATGGTGAAATACTACAGCTTTTCCAAAAAGACTAGCTATTTTTTTGCTCTACTTGCTTTTATTTGTTGGTTAGCGACTTTTTTAGTCCCCATCATTGATGCTAGATTAAACGGTATCGGACAAACAATCATCCTTTCACATCAAACCTTTGCTTTGATCCTCTTGATTTTATCTGGCATTATTTTAGTCGGATATTACTTAGAAAAAAGTAGCTTCTTTGAAATCATCCCTACTGTGATTCTAGCTATTTTAGAATTTACTGTTCTAATAGGAGTAGTAAACCCTGCTACATTATCATTAGGTAGCAAAGCTAGCTTCTCAACACTGCTTCTACTGCTACTATTTGTCCTGCCTGCTATTCAATTTTATACACAAGAGAAACAAAGCTAGCTCCAGCTAAAAAAAACAGCCTAACTCAAAACAAACAAGTTTTGAATTAGGCTATTTTATTTTTTCTTGCCAATTGAGCGAAAAGCTCGTTTGATTACATCGAAAAATCCTAAAGACTGCACCATATGATCTGGTGCTACATACTCCTGTATTTCTCTAAGTACTTTTTTAGGCTGTTTAGAAGAGAACGTAAATGTGCCATTTTTCTTGGTTTGGATCGCATAACGTGGAATCCATTTTCCTTTAAACATGACTGAAGCAATCACATAATCAACTTCTTCCCATGGAATTTGGACAAATTTACGGCTATCACGTGAATTGTAAAATTCAAAGCCTTTGTCGCCGATCATAATTTTTCCATAATCTGTAAGGCCAGTAAAAGCGGTGGCATCTGTTATGAAATCTACTTGTGTATTCATTGATTGAACCATTTTATCTGCTCCATTTCCTCAGTGATTGATGTTACTTATCATTATATGTGTTTTTAAACGATTAAGCTATGTAAATGAAACTTGGGACAAAACCGAATGGCTTTACCCCAAGCATAAAACTCATAGACAGATTATAATAATCCGATTACGTGGCCAGCTACGCCGACTACGAATAAGCCAAGAATAATAACGATTGGTGATACTTTTTTCTTCAATAACCACATACAGAAGAATGTAAGTAGTAACGCTGCTAGTCCAGGAATCAATTGATCCAAGTTGTTTTGCAATGTTGTGACTTTCATTGCAGAAAGAGCTTTACCTGAGCCAACTTCTTCAAATGCTTTTTGTAGACCTTCGCCATTGATGGGTAGTTTGTCCCATTCAACATATGCACCTTTATCTAACTTAACTGTAGAAACGATTGGAATAAACTTGATCGATACCCACCGCTGTACCAAGGCTGCCAGTACGAACATCCCGAGGATCGAAGCTCCTTTAGTGACGTCTTGTAGTAAACCGCCTGAAAGGTCTTCTGTGATTTTAGAACCTGCTTTATAACCGAATTCTTGTGTATACCACATAAATGACCAACGGATAATATTCCAAGCTAAGAAGAAAATGATTGGTCCAAGAATGTTTCCGCCAATTGCAAGGGAAGCACCTAAGGCACCTAACATTGGACGAATCGTAAACCAGAATACTGGATCACCGACACCTGCTAAAGGTCCCATCATCCCAATTTTAACACCTTGAATCGCTACGTCATCAACAGGTGCGCCATTGGCACGTTCTTCTTCTAGCGCTAACGTTACACCTAGAATTGGTGAAGCAATATATGGGTGAGTGTTAAAGAACTCTAAGTGACGTTTTAGTGCAGATGCACGATCTTCTTTTGTTTTATATAATTTTTTGATCGCTGGGATCATTGAGAATGCCCAACCACCATTTTGCATACGTTCATAGTTCCAAGAACCTTGGATAAATGTAGAGCGCCATGCAACGGCTAAACGATCTTTTTTCGTTAATTCAATTTTTTCTGCCATGTCTCTTCTCCTCCTCTTAATTTAATAGTCGTTTAAGATATCGCCCAGCGGATCACCAGTATTGCCTCCGCCGCCGTTGCCGTTGCCATTTGAAGAACCACCCATTTTTGAAAGGTTCAAGTAGATCAATGCTAACGCTACGCCTAAGGCTCCAAGTGCGATCAATGTTAATTGAGAAATTGCCGCTACAACGAAACCAATGATAAAGAATGGCCATACTTCTTTGGTTGCCATCATGTTGATTACTAATGCATAACCTACAGCCACAACCATACCACCACCGATAGCCATACCTTCTGTCAACCATGCTGGCATTGATTCTAATGCTGATTGAACGGTTTCTGCTGGAATGAATAAAAGAGCTGCTGCTGGAATCGCAATACGAATCCCTTGCATACATACTGCTAAAATGTGTAACATTTCAATTTTTCTGATATCGCCTTTTTCAGCGGCCGCATCCATCATGTGCACGATCGGTACAGCAAGTGTACGAACGATCATTGTTAAGAAAAGACCAGCTACTGCAAGAGGTACAGCAATCGCGATTGCTGAAGGAACACCTTTAACACCTTGTCCGCCTAATACTAAAATAATTGCTGATGCAACAGATGCTAAGGCCGCATCCGGTGCTACTGCGGCTCCGATGTTCGCCCAACCAAGTGCGATCATTTGCAAAGTTCCGCCAAGAACGATCCCGGCTTCCAAGTTACCTGTTACTGAACCGATCAAGGTACACGCCACTAACGGTTGGTGAAATTGGAATTCATCTAGAATTCCTTCCATACCAGCTAGAAAGGCAACTAAAATTACTAAAATAATTGTTATAATAGACATGATAAGCCTCCTATTTTCATTTGAATTTTTAAGTTATTTTGATTTTGCTTCTGCTAACTCATGTTTTGCTTTTTTCAGGATTTCATCCATGTTAGCGCTAGAATCATTTGGAACTTTACGAACGTCAAACTTAACGCCTAAATCTTCCAATTTTTCAAAAGCTTCAACATCTTCTTGTCCCATTGATAATACTTTACTTACTACGACTTTACCGACTGAATGTGCCATAGAACCAACATTTACTTCTTTGATATCTACACCTGCTTCAACTACTTTTACCACATCTTCTGGGTTTTCAAACAGCAATAATGCTTTTGTATTCCCAAAACGTGGGTCTTTTGAAATTTCAATCATTTTACTGATTGGAATAACATTGGCTTTTACTCCTGGAGGAGCCGCTTGTTCAATCAATTTTTTACGAAGATCATCTTTAGAAACAGCATCTGAAACAACAATAATGCGGTTTGGTAAAACCGATTTTGTCCAAGCTGTCGCTACTTGTCCATGTAACAAACGAGAATCGACACGTGCTAAAACAAATTTGATTTTGCCATCGCCTACTACTGTACCTTCAGGCAATGCACCTTTTGGCTGAGTATCTTCCACAGCAGCTTTTGGTGCTTCAGCAGGTTCTAACTCTTCAGGTTTGATTCTTACGCCTTCTTTAGCTGTTTCAAGAATATGTGTTGCGATTTCTTGAGCAGAATTCATTGAAAAACGAGACGCATATGCTTCAATCAACATTGGCAAGTTCAAACCGCTGACAATCGCCCATTTGTCTTTATGTTCTTCAAACAGACTGTTTGCTTGGTTAAACGGTGTTCCTCCCCATAAATCGACTAAGAACAATACTTCATCTTCTTCATCAAACGTTGCGATTGCTGCTTTTAATTTGGCTTTTAAATCATCTGGGCCTTCGCTAGGCATCAATACAACTGCTTGTACTTTTTCCTGTTCGCCAAAAATCATGGAACCGGATTGTAAAATGCCTTGAGCAAACTCCCCATGGCTAGCAATAATAATTCCTACCATAATTTGATACCTCCTATATTTTTTTCAAACTACTTATCACTAAATCAACAACAGATGAAAACACTGACTAGAAAATATAAAAAAGAAAAAATGCGTTACTCAATTTGTGTCTTCAATTACTTCTTGCAATCTGTCAGATGATTTTCGCTGACCACTATTACTCAACGATACTACGTCAACATTCGATCGATCGGATCACTCCTTCCAATTCTATGCATAAGTTACGATAATGAACATCGAGTCAGTCTGTCACGCCATTTATATAGAATCTGAAAAAAGACTCATACTAACTGTTCTTTTTTCAGCAATTCCATCATATCCACTTGGTTATCTGCAACGACTTTGCGGATTTCCAATTTAATCCCTTGATCATGCAAATACTTAAATGCTGCGATATCTTCTTTATTGACCGCAACAGCATTTGTGATCATTCGTTTTCCACTTGTAAAACTCATACCACCAATATTGACAGAGTTAAAGACTACATTCCCTTCAACTACACGTTTGACATCTTCAGGATTTGTGAACAACAGCATTACTTTTAAATTATCAAAACGTGCATCTGCAAAAGCCTCGATCATTTTATCGACCGTAATAACATTTACTTTTACACCGGGTGGAGCCGCTTGTACTAATAACGCTTTTCTCAGCGTATCATGAGCAACGGCATCACTAATGACTAAGATTCGGTTTACATTGGTGCTTTTAGTCCAGACAGTCGCTACTTGTCCGTGGATCAAACGATCATCGATCCGCACTAAACGAATATCCATCATGTCTTGCTCTCCTTCATTTCATTAGTTCCTTTAGCACATTCTTAATACTTTATTAATAAAATACTATGCTCTGACATTTATTGCCAAAATAACGACTAGCAAAATTAGCTAAAGTATTCAAAAATGCTTACGTAACGAACAGATTTCATCCGTCGACTTATTTAAAGCAAGTTTCGTGCCAAAATTAGTGTATTGTACATCAAAAGGAAAAACTAAGGGATTATTTAAGAAAATACACAAAGAAGATACACTAAAACAGTGTATCTTCTTTGTGTATCGCCCCTAGTGTATCTTCTGTATTTTCTATTTGATTCAACAGTGTATTTTTAATCAGTTGAATAATATAATAAATTTCTTCCATTGGTAATTCTAATTGGAATAGTTGTTTAAGATATAGTGCCGCTTTCATCACCACGTCATAGCTAGGCTCAGATGTAATTTGATCTAATTCTTCTTGAGTAAGTGATAATGTATCATGCTGTAGCACTCTTTCGAGCATTCCAGCTAAATGCATGACTAAATTCACATAAAAGGAATAATCCAACTGCAAATCTAATTTTGTTCGGATGATATCTGCAAACTCCCATAATGGATTGATGATTTTTTTAGGATTGATAAAAGTAAAACTTTCTTCCATATAATCCATACAGATTTTTCGGGCAACTGATTCGTCCATTTTTTGAGCTTCCACATAAATCTCACTATCCATCAATAACTGATTGATCACAGATTCAGCTTCACCTAAGAAAAATGTTTCCATTGGGATAAACGGTGCAGCGATTTTAGGATCAGTGATTCCTGTTGCCGCAATAATGCGATATTCTTCTTGAATCGCAACAAGTTGCTCTTGCATATCTATAATAGACAACGGTAATACTTCTAATTCTAGGCCTAACTGTGGTGGCACAGCGGCTTCGATCATTTCTTTCATCCGTTTGGCTGTCCCCTCACCAGAAGCACAGATCGCAATGATCACGCGTTTTTTCCAAGGCGCTAACGGATCCAGCTCTCTTTCTTGGTGGATCTCCGCATAACCTTGGAAGTTTTTCAATGAATCATATAGTGTGTCTAACTGTGTATCGATCAATGTTGTTTTTCTTGCAGTTTCTAAAACGATTGGGGTCGTGACCATATCCACCGTACGAACGTCGATGCCTGTTTGCCGTGTGATTTCATCTGAAAAAGTAGCAAGTGAGCCCATATCGACTAAAAGAATCACACCGCTGTCTTCATTGACTTCTTTCACTACATTGACAATTTGACGCAGCGCTTCTTTGGGCTGCATTTCTAAAGGCATGTCAACTGCCCTTAAGTTATCAACATTCAACAATTGTGATACAACTTGCACCATACTTGTCGCAGTACTTTTTCCATGTGCTGCAACCACGATCCCAATTCGTCCTGCATCTTTGTTTTCCCTCAGTGAAATCAAGAGAACTGCTAAATAATAGGTTTCAAATTCTGGGATCTTCATTTGGTAATTGATTTCAATGATTCTTTTGATTTCTTGGGCTGTTTCAAATTCTACTGGATAATCCAACACCATATTTCTGATATTTTCATTTAATTGATGCTGACGCTCTTCGCCATTTTGGATTCGTTTTAAAAACGAACTAATGTGTAAGCTCATCGCATAAATAAAATTTGACTGAAAATTATAATTTAGTTTTTGTTTAGCGAAATTATAAATTTCTTTGGTAACGTCAATAATCCGTTGATCTACGATTTCTGCTAGTTTGTTCTCCGTATCAAAAGTAAAACCATGATCTTTATAGAAGGATTTTAAATGGACATTGATATCTGTCGTAATAAAGTTATTGATCACTTCTTGCTCTAAACCATCCGCTTTTAATAAGGCTGCTTTATCTCCAATGATTTCGTATAAATTATACGGTAATTCATAGGAATCTGACTGAATCGTAACTAGTGGTTCATTTGGGGCTACAATCATTTGCGGTTCTAAATACTTAGAGAGCTCAGCTAAGGTTTCCCGATTACTTGCCAGTTGCATCATGCCATCTTTAATACTGTCTGTCAGCTCATCGATCGTGATTGCTAGTTCATCTTGGTCAATATGATTTAAAAACCCTCTAGCTGTTACTAACTGAACATTCGATTTCAACTGACCAACATTTCCATAAGACACACTGCCGATCAACGCTTTGACTACATCCTCGGATAAGGAAATTTTACGCTGGATGCGTGAAGCTTCCATTGAAATCATGACTCTTAGCAAATCAATTTTCTCTTTTGCCGGACGATCGATAAAATTTGGTAACTGAATAATAATCGGAATTCTTCGGACAAAAGTGTTTAATAAAGATGAGGTTGGATTTTCAGTCGTGGCACAAATGATCCGTACATCTGCACGACGATTTTTGACCGTTTCACCAAGTCTTGAATAGGTGCCATGATCCATAAAATAAAAGACCATCTCCTGCCCTTCTGGTGGTAAACGGTGAACTTCATCAAGAAACAAAATACTCCCGTCTGCTTCATGAATGATCCCTTCTTTGGCCTTCGTCGCACCTGTAAATGCGCCTTCAGCATAACCAAAAAGGTGAGACATCAATAATTCAGGATTATGAGCATAATCAGCACAGTTAAAAACAACTAATTTTTTATCTGGATCGATCACATGATTCAATAGCGCAAATTGAAACATCGCATGAGCAAAATAAGTTTTACCTGATCCCGTTGGTCCGGTAATTAAACAATTTAACCCTTTTGGCGGATAGAGAATAGCTGCTTTCGCTTGTTCAACAGGCGTTCGCATACTTCCTGTTGAGCCGATCATTCCTTTGAAAATATCATCTCCAGCAAATTTCTTCGTTGGCTTATGTATCTCTTCTGCAGCAGTATTATGACCATTTACTAAACTATCTTCCCGATAACTCATGACAGGTTTAGACAACGGCTGATATTTAAAGATCGTTTTATCGACATATTTAACCGGGCGCCCGTCCGTTTTCTCTAATAACCCTTCTCGAACAAGCTGATTCAAGTCTTTGCTGGCATTAGTTCTTTGGATATCTAAAGTTTCTGAAACTTCTCCTGTCGTTACTCCGCCGCCCAAAGAAACATCACTAGGTGTTAAATTTTCAGTCTGTTCTTTTACATAAAGGTAAATTCGTTCAATACGCTTCAAATTGGTCTCTCCTTTCTTTTTTTAAAACGTAGCGAGTTCATCTACTGCCTCATTCATAATTTATCGTTTTCTCGATTACTTCAACAAATAGGTACTACTCTCCATTTATTCAATTTTTTCATAGTGTTTCATGGCAATCCTTAGAACTTTACCTCTTAGGGATAAATGTGATTGTTAGCTCGTAACAATCTATGCGTAACCGATAAACGATACACTATTTTTATGTGTATCATACAGTGTATCGTTTCAAAAGTATACTAATAACCTTTTATTAGAATGTTCCACATGAAACGCTTCTTTTTTAAATTCCCTTCATTTTAGTAAAAACTATAAGGTATTTCTGAAAAAGTCTGAAATTCCTTGAAAAATATGGGTTTCCTCGCTATAATGCAGAGAGGTTTAACTATTCTATATGAAGTGAGGAAAACAATTGATTACTGTAAATGATGTAAGTTTGCTATTTTCTGACCGCAAACTTTTTGATGATGTAAATATTAAATTCACACCTGGTAACTGTTATGGTTTAATTGGTGCTAATGGCGCTGGTAAATCAACATTCTTAAAGATTTTATCTGGTGATATCCAACCAACAACTGGGAATGTTGCTTTAGGTCCTGATGAGCGTTTAGCTATCTTGAAACAAAATCATTTTGATTTTGAAGACAATACTGTCCTAGAAACAGTTATTATGGGTCACAAACGTTTGTATGAAGTAATGAAAGAAAAAGATGCTGTCTACATGAAAGAAGATTTCACTGATGAAGATGGTATAAAAGCGGCTGAACTTGAAGGTGAATTTGCTGAGTTAGATGGTTGGGAAGCCGAACCTGAAGCAGCTGTTTTACTACAAGGATTGAATATCCCTGAAAGTCTTCATGACCAAAAAATGAGTGAATTGACAGCGGGTCAAAAAGTCAAAGTATTACTTGCTCAATCACTATTTGGTAAACCTGATGTTTTACTACTAGATGAACCGACCAATGGTTTGGATACTCGTTCAATCAACTGGTTAGAAGAATTTTTGATCAATTTTGAAAATACCGTTATCGTCGTTTCCCATGACCGTCACTTTTTAAATAAAGTATGTACGCATATGGCCGATCTTGATTTCGGAAAAATCAAATTATATGTTGGTAACTACGACTTTTGGTTAGAGTCAAGCCAATTAGCAGCGAAATTACAATCAAATGCTAACGCTAAAAAAGAAGAACAAATCAAAGAGCTACAAGACTTTATCGCTCGTTTCAGTGCGAATGCATCGAAATCAAAACAAGCAACTTCTCGTAAAAAGATGTTAGATAAAATTACCTTAGATGATATTCAACCATCATCACGCCGTTACCCATTCGTTGGCTTTACACCAGATAGAGAAATCGGAAATGATTTACTCCACGTGGAAAATATCTCTGTAACGATCGATGGTAAGAAAATTTTAGACAATATTTCTTTCTCTTTAAATAACGTTGATAAAGTAGCGTTCATTGCTGATAATGATATCGTTACAACAACATTATTTAAAGTGATCATGGGAGAAATTACACCTGATACAGGTAGTGTCCGTTGGGGTGTTACAACAACGCAAGCATACTTACCAAAAGATAACAGCAAAGACTTTGATACTGATCTAACGATTTTAGATTGGTTACGTCAATTTGCAAGTAAAGAAGAAGACGACAATACGTTCTTACGTGGGTTCTTAGGAAGAATGTTATTCTCTGGAGAAGACGTACTGAAATCAGTTAACGTCCTTTCTGGGGGCGAAAAAGTTCGTGTGATGTTATCTAAATTGATGCTGTCTAAATCAAATGTTCTTGTTTTAGATGATCCTACCAATCACTTGGATCTAGAATCAATTACAGCTTTGAATGATGGATTAATGGCATTTACTGGCGCAATTTTATTTGCTTCACATGACCACCAATTTATTCAAACATTAGCGAACCGCATTATTGCTGTATCTGATAAAGGTGTCGTTGACCGTGCAGATACAACTTATGATGAGTTTTTGGAAAATAAAGACGTTCAAAAACAATTGGATGAACTGTTTTCTAGTGAATATTAAGGGGAATATCAATAGAACAATAACTTATTGTTAATAGAAAAGATCATAGACTATTGAAGTCGTTCCAAAAGATTCTCTTTTTGGAATGACTTCATAGTCTATGATCTTTTTTAATAGATCTATTGTCCAGATAATTATCAAATAGAAGTTTCTAAACTATCTAATGAGACTACCACTTTCTGCTATTCCTAAACAGCAAATATGAATAACTAACAAACACTACTATACAGCAAATTGAAAGTATCATACCCAACTTAAATCCCTGTGGTAAATATTCAAATTCTATTTGATGTTTTCCTGAAGGAACAAGGATACTCAATACGCCATCATTGATTGTACGGATAGCCACTTCTTTTCCGTCAATTTTAGCTTTCCAACCTTTATCAGCCGCAATTGTTGTAAAAAGCACTCGTTCATTCTCAGTAACCACTTCAGCAGTAGCTTTTCGTCCAGATACCTTAAATTCTACACCTTGTTCTTGTGCTTTTTTAGTGGCTTCAACAAATTTTCCTGTATCTAAGCTTAATACTTTTGGTTCAAATAATTCTAAATGATCCGTATGTTCAAAAATTACTTTTGCAGTTATTTCTTGTGCATTTTGATAATTTCCCAGAGAATAATACTGCCCCGTTTTGGTCATGGGTGTGTTTGATTGTTGTTTATCTGTATTTATTTTTACTCTCAATGGGCTTAAGTTCTCATAGCTTGCAGGTAATAAATCTATATAAACTTGTGATGCCTTATCTATTTTAATTTTCCATTCAATTTCAATTGGTTTCTCTTTTTCTTTTGTATTTAAAACAAGTATATCTTTTCCATATTTTGATTCTTTCGTTACCTTTGCATTCTCTATCTTAACGATTTCGGGAGAGAGTGTCGTATAAAATTTATTGTCTATACCTGAAAGAACTGACAATAGTTGTTCTGGATCTGAAGAAATATCTTGTTCGTACACTCTTTCATCTGTTAATACCCCCATAGGTAATGCATTTTGATTCTTATATAAATAGTTCTTTCCCGATTCACCAATTTTCTCAAAACCTGCCTTGGATAAAGGTTTGTTTGAGACATTATATTTTATACCCATCAGTGCATCTGGAATTAACGTATTATTCTGATAATAAACTTGTAAATTTGTACCTGCTGAACGAAATCCTAATGTGTTCATATAATTAGATGAATGACGGTTTCTAATTGACGAAAACATCCCAATACCACTATATCCGTAACGAAAACTTTCATTGTTGGAAAGTGCCGTTAGGTTCTCCAATCGATAGAACTGAGTATTTTCTTTTTCAGTTTGTGATACTAGCTGCTGAACTGCTAAATAATCTTTATCATATAAAGATCGGTCTGGATATCCCCAGTCATTATCAATCCCTCTCACCATATAGACCGTATTGATCCCAATTTCCAGAACGAATACACTTACAAAAAGACCAATCAAAATAGTTAGTTTCCCTTTTACTTTATGATGCAAAAAAAATAATACTAAATAGCTTGCTAAAAAGATCAATGTTAAAATAAATGACGTATACGTTAAATAATCGTATCTTTCACCTTTCGCAGTTACAACACGAACTATTGAAAAAACTATTAGTAATCCTATGATAATATTTACAATTTTTTCAAAATCTTCTTTTTTATATTTTGACCAACCATACCCTGCCAATAATAATATTGTAAAAGAAAATAAAAAGCTAAATCGAAAAAGAAACATATTGGGTGCATGAAAACCATGCCAAAATAAATTTAGCCTTTCAAAATAAAAACTAGCGATAATAATCAATAATAAAATCCCATAAAATAGCTTATTTAAACGTGTTACTTTTTTGCTCAAGAAAAAAAATAAACAAAATACAATTGGCAAAAGTCCTACGTAAATAAACGGAATAGAGTCATAACCCGTTGTATCATATACACCAATCATATTTTTTATTACTAAATCCCATGGACCTGTTGCGGCAGTCTTTAACTTTGTTATTTCTGTTAAAGCTTCTCCATTTGTTTTTAAATCAATCATTGTTGGTAACAGGACAACCAGTGATGCGCCACCAGCAAGTAGGGAAGTAACTAAATAACTAATGCTTTTCTTTATATAGTGTTTTCTGTTTGTCAATAATCGTACTAAAAAATAGAGAAATGAGTAAACACCAACCATAAAACCAATATAAAAATTAGAGATAAATAAGAGGAAATAGCTTAAAAATAATAAATTAGGACGATGATAATCCATTAGTCGATTGATTCCTAGAATTATTAGCGGTAAGTAAAGTATACCATCTAACCACATAATAACTTCTGAATTAGCAACAGTAAATCCCATTAAAGCATAACTAATACTAAGCATCAGATTGCCCCATTTGGGAATATTAAACGTTCGAGACGAGAAGAACCAAAAAGATAAGCCTATAGCCCCTACTTTAATCAATGTTAGAAAATAAACAAAGTCTGGAATATTTTGATTATCAAAAAAATAAACAAGCGGTGTAAAAATGCCACCTAGATAATAACTAATAAACGATAAATAGTTTAATCCTAACGAACCCGACCAAGTGTAAAAAATACTCTGATCACTTTTCATCATTGTATTAAAATTTGCAAAAAAGTTGGAATACTGGCCAAATGAATCACTCGCTAGTATACTTATTTTGCTTCCAGGGTAGATTCCTATTGAAAAATAGACGCCGCTTAAAATTAGAATAGGGATAACAACACTTGCTAGAGCATATTTGTTTATACGAAATGATTGGATCCTTTTTAATTTGTCCATAATACTCGTTCACCTACTTTGACTAGTAATTTTATTGAATTAATCCTATACGGTTTAATGGATAATATCGAAAAAATGCTACTCCTTCTATTTGTTTAATCGAAACCAGTCCAAATGAACGACTATCATTTGAATGGTTTCGATTATCTCCCATTACGAAATAATTGTTTTTTGGAATCTTTTCTAATCCTTTTAATTCATTCGCAACGGACGCATCAAGCGTTACTGTAACGATTTTATTATCCTCTGTTTCTAAATAAAGAGTGTTTTTGTCTATTTTAATTGTATCATTTGGGATACCAATCACTCGTTTTATATATGACTCTTTCGGTTTTTTTAATGGATCCAACGTAACAAGTTCATACCGCTTAGGTGTTTTTCCTTTATCGATTAGAATACGGTCCCCTTCTGTAAAAGTCGGAATCATTGAAGAACCGTTTACAACATGCGTATTAATTTTAAATAATAATACTAAACAAAGACAAACCCACAAAAAAAATAAAGCATTCTTTATTGTAAGTTTAGAATGCTTATTCGGTATCTCTTCGCAGCTTGAATAATGATTTCGTTTTATCTTCAGAAGACTTCTTCCTTTCCTTTATGTTCTTTACCCTAAAAACTTGCTAGTCGATGCAAAGGTAAGATTCGCATCTCAACAATACCTATGATATCCTTCTCATCTATCAACCCATAATAACGCGAATCTGTAGAGTATTGTCGATTATCTCCTAAGACTAAGTATTTATCTTTTGGAATAGTATCGTATTTTACATTCGGTAACTGTTGTAACTGAAAGTCATCTGTTACTAGTTCTTCATTTTGTTTGGCATGATTTAACTGTTTTTGTAAAAAGCGTTCGACTGTTTCTTGCTGATTAATGAATAATTGATCATTTTTATATTGAATACTTTCACCAGGCAAACCAATTACACGTCTAATAGATGTCTCTTGACTATTTGGGATTTTAAAAAAAATAAGTTTAAAGCGTTGGACTTTTCCTAAACGATTAACAAAAAAACGATCATTGTTGTTCAATGTAGGCGTCATACTATATCCTTCTACTTTTGGCAAAGTAAAAACCGTTAATGATAGAATTCCGAAGAGAATAGACACTATCATTACCGTTATGATAATTTCTTTCCAAAACTCTATCATTCTTTTTTTTCTCTTCATCTTTTTTTTCTTTTTTGATTTCTTTTTATTACTCTTGGATGCAATAGGATTAATCCTAGCATTTTTCTTATTTTTTCTTTTATAATTTCTATTTGACATAGTCATCATCCAATTATTTTTTTTGCTGTAATGCCTGTTCATTTACCTTGAAATATTCGATTATTTTCTTTTGAGTGGCTTGTGTTTTCTGTATCACACTAATGTACTCTTCACGTTTCTCTGGATTATCAACCATTTCGCTACTTTGATTGTTTAAATTTAAACCTAGCTCTTTCATTTGATTGTAATACCTTGATAATAATCGTTGTCCTTCTGATGTTAACCTGCCGTCAGCGCCACGCATTCCAAAACTTGATAACTTTGCCGCTAGCTCTCTTAAATTATTTTCAACTTTTTCAGAATTATTATTTTCACTTAACTGATTGATTTGATTAACTGTCTCATTTAGTAAATAATAGCCTTGGACAATCCCATCAGAATCTTGTTCTCCTAAATTTGTGGCTTGATAGTATCGCGAATAAAAGGCTGTTGCACACAGACAAATTGCCAGAATAGAAAATACTAAAAGATTACGCCTTTGCTTTTTTAGCTTTACAGTTGTTTTTTTTATTTTTCGTCTGATTTTTTTCCGTTTTCGAGTATTTTTTGATCTTATACGAGATAATTGATTTAACTGTTTGCGAATCTGAAACAAGCGAAAGAAACAGAATAAAGAAAACAATGCAAAGAGGATAGCACTTGATAATGTTGCAATAAATACCCAGTCCAATAAAAGCATCTTTCTATCCCCCCATTAATCTTATTTTTTCTTAATTTTATTTGTTTTCTTTTTATTTTTAATCCTTTTTTTCTCTTTTTTCTTATTTAATGTGCGAACAATCAAATAGATTATTATAATTAGTATCAAGACAATAAAAATAATCATCAAAATTAATTGCCAATTAATACGATTTTCTTGTAGTAAACTTACATCTTCTTGATTAAATTTATCTGCTTCTTCGTTGGTTATGGTGAATTTTTGCTCCCATTCCCACTTTTCTCCAGTTTTTGCTGTCACTAAAATATGAGCACGATAATTTCCTGGCTCCATTTTGTCACCATTCATTGACACAGGAAATTTTATTTTGGAGTTAGGGGCCATGCGCATTTTCGTTTGTTTTGTATCGTACAATACCTCATCAGATTTTTCACCCATTATTTGAACATCTACTGTCATATCATCTAAATAAGCAGGTTTTGTATTAGAAAAATCGATAATAATAGAGTTACGATAATTTTTTAAATCAGCATAAACCTTATTTAGTGTTAAATCTGGTTTTATTTCTGTATCTGTTTCGGTTAATAGCATGCCTATCAAATAGGCGTATTTATTTTTGATCATCCCATCTTGTTTTTCAGATTCCTGATTGCGCTCAATCATATAAATACCGCCTGAAATTACCCCATCAAATGAAGAATCGGGCATTGTGATTTCAATATTGTAATCAATTGTCTGTTTCGGCGGTACTACAACCGATTCTTTCCCCTTTACAATATCTGCAAAATCATATTTCAATGACGCATCTTTTTCTAAGTTAGAGGGGCCATTTTCAAGTACACCGTTACTATTTGTTTTTGTACCATTTAACCCGATATCAATGATAACTTCTTTATCTGAACTATTACTTAATTGAATTACTGCCGTTTGTTTTTGACCAGGATTCATTCGCAAATCAAAGTATCCCACTTTGTTATGTTGGTTTTCAGGATAGATTACTTTATAACTAAATCCACTGCCTTCAGCTTTTTGATCACCTTCATTGGCAAAAGCAGATGCCGGGGTGATAACCAAAGCAATTACTATGTATAAAATAATTGTAATACAATTTAAATACGTTTTTTTCATTATCATCACAATCCTTCTTTTAAAAGGGAACAGGATCATCACCGATGATCCTTGATGATCCTGCTCAACCTTACTTTTATACTATTTTTTAACGTGCGTCAGCAATTGTCCAAGTGATTGTTGAAGTATATTCACTTGTTGTTGATAATTTATTATTTGCTGCTGGAATACTTAATTTTACAGATTTATCTGCGTTTCCATCTGCGATTTTACCAAATACTAGATCAAAACGTCCGAAACCTTTATCATCAGCATTTTGCGTTACAAATGTAGATGGTGTTGTTCCGTCTGTTGCTAATGTTTGTGTAGTTGGTGCCGCTGTTGGATCGATTTGACCCTGGTCACCTGTAGTAGCTACACGG